>VZQC01006355.1:219182-247931 GCA_009823505.1 Rhizomys pruinosus | reverse complement strand
AAAAAAAAAAAAAAAACAAAACCCACAAAGCAATACAAAAGCCAAAGCTTCACTGTGGAGAATTCATATAAGGCCTTTGATTCCTGTGTGACTGTTTAGTATGTGCTAGGGATTGAACCAAGGAGCTTGAAAAAGGAGTGAGTGAGGGTTTTGGTGCCTATCCATCTTACGTGTATGAGTGCTTTGCCTCCATCTAAGTACACCTTTGTCACACAATGCCCAAAGAAGCCAGAAGAGGGGGTCAGATCCTTTGGAACTGGACTTTCAGACAGTTGTTAGGAGCCAGGTGGGTGCTGGGAACCCAAACCAGGTCCCAGTACTCTAAACCACTGAGCCATTTTTCCAGCCACACAAGCATTGAATTTTAACCATTCAACTACACTTTCAGTCCCCAAAGCCTTTAATCTTTTCCCCCCCTCAAACTTTGGGTTGAGCGTGGTGCCATAGCACCTGTGTGGGAGTCAGAGGAAAACTACACACACCAGGCTAGCTGGCTTATGAGCTTCTGAGGATTCACCTGTCTCTACCTCCCATCTCCTAGTGCAAACACTGGGATTACTGTGTGCTAGGAGTTTCAAACTATCTTCCTTTCCTTTCCTTTCCTTTCCTTTTTCCTCTCCTCTTTCCTCTCCTCTTTCCTCTCCTCTCCTTTTTCCTCTCCTCCCCTTCCCTCCCCTCCCCTCCTCTTCTCTTTCCTTCCTTCCTTTTTCTTTTTTTTTTTGAGAAAGGGTCTCCCTGTAGCCCCACAACTTATTTCTGACCCTCTGCCTCCACCTCCCAAGTACCAGGATTACCGAAGTGTTCCATCACTCAAGGATATTTATTTATTTATTTATTTACTCTGTTTTTTGAGACAAGGTCTCCCTGTAACCCCGGCTGGCCTTGAACTCACAGAGATCTGCCTGCCTCTGCCTCCAAGTGCTGGGATTAAAGGCTTGCACCACCATGCCCGGACCATTTTTTTTTTAAAGAGGAATGTGTGTATAAAAGAAAGCAGAGATGTTGTCGAGCATGCTCTACCAGTAATGACTGACACTTTAAGGGAAGATTTCATAAACTAAATGCACATTTTGGAAAGCTTTTCTCTGCGATACAAAGACAACTTCAATTACCACAAATTCATCACTCTACATAACAGTTAGCTGACTAACTGACAAGTCAGAAAAGGAGACCAATTCATGCTGAAAGCAGAAAACAATGACTTTTCTACACCAAAGACCACAAAGTTTCACAGGCTGCACTGAGGCTCAACATTAGTATCTATACATATAATAAATGTTTTCACCTAACAGGCCTTTCAAAATACAGCTCAATTTCCAACAGGAAACTGAAGGAGCAAACCTTTGCTTCACTGACTCCCAATGCAGGTTATTTCAAAGAACCAGCAAAGGCCTACTATTGGTCTACACTTGCCCTCTGGGCCCTCCGTTTTCTGTCAGCAGCAATCTGAAATTTATTCAAAGTAATGCATTAAATAATAACAGATGGATTAAAAGCTTAAAGAAATCCTTGCTTACACAAATTAAACTACTGCTGTTAAGCTTAGGATTTGAGAGTAAACTATATCCCTGACCTTCCTTTCTTCCTTAAAGGAAGTTCCCTGTTGACTTAATCATGCAGCTAAGTCCTGCCTAGGTGGCAGTGGCCCTACCTCCATGCTGCTGACTACCTGGTTAGACCAGGAAAACAAGCAGCCCAGCACCCAACTTTCAGCCTTCTCAAGGATTTCATGATCTTGCCAGACATGGTGGCACACACCTTTAATCCCAGCACTGGGGTGGCAGGCGGACCGCTCTGAGATCATGGCCAGTGTGGTCTACATAGTGAGTTCCAGGCCTGTTGGAGCTACAGGGAAACCCTGTCTCAAAACTACAAAAAAAAAAAAAAAAAAAGATGTCATGATATCTAATTAATGGGCACAACACTATTTTGTTTAAAAATACCCCAAGAATCACCTTTTATTCCAAGAAATACAGCCCAACACTTTTAAACCATGTATTCCATTTTCTGCTGAAATATAATTTTGTAGTGGTGGACCATGACAGTCACTTTCAAACAGTTTGGCAACCTTCAATTTCCTAACAGTGAAATACTTTTTTCCAATTCAGAAACTCTCTAGTGTGACAGCAACAATTTTTCCTTATAATGCCTCCCCATTTAAAAAAGAAACACAGTGGGGCTGGAGAGATGGCTCAGAGGTTAAGATCACCGACTGCTCTTGCAGAGGACCCGGGTTCGATTCCCAGCACCCACATGGCTGCTGAGAACCGTCTTTTAACTCCAGTTCCAGGAGAACTCTAGTTCCAGGGGAATCTGACACCCTCTTCTGACCTCCGAGGCATTGCACGACACAGGTGCACAAACCTACATGCAGACAGTACATTCATACAGGTAAGAAAAAAAAAGATCCTACATCTTAAAAATTTTACAGCCTCCCCAAATAGCCAGGAAACAGTATTCGAAACGTGCACCACAACCTAACGGTAATGAGGAGCATTTTAGATTGAAACCATAACCAGGAAGGTTGAATAAATTTCTTTTTGTACATGTGTCTATTCTATTCTAGCAGCCACCTAGAACCAGGTCCCCACAGCTCTGTGCCTAACAGGCTGGCCCTACTGTCCTCATCAGGTGAGAGTCAGGTGGCAGGTGACTGACAATGTGATCTCTCTCACACACTGTGTCCCACCAGCTTGAAGTCAGTTTCCTCACACTTCAGCTTTTGGATGATTCTTTGCCTTGATGATCAAGTGTCTTGAGTAAGCANTCTGACACCCTCTTCTGACCTCCGAGGCATTGCACGACACAGGTGCACAAACCTACATGCAGACAGTACATTCATACACATAAATAAATAAATAAAATTTTTAAAAAGTTTAAAAAAAAATAAAATAAAATAAACATAGCTATGTGTGGTGGCACAGACCTTATTCCCAGCACTCGGGAGGCAGGTGGATCTCTGTGATTTCAAAGGCCAGCCTGGTCTACATAGCAAGTTCCAGGTCAGCTGGGACTAAAGTGAGACCCTGTCTCAGAAAAGACCAATAATAATAATAACAATAATAAAAGACAACATGTGGGGACTGGAGAGATGGTTCAGTGGTTAAGAGCACATATGCTGTTGCAGGCCAGTGTTCAATTCCCAGCACCAATATGGCAGCTAACAATTGTCAGTAACTCCAGTTCCAGGGGAATCCAATGCCCTCTTTGGTCTCTTGAGGCACTGCATGACATGGATGCACTTAATATAAATGCAAGCAATACACCCATATACATAAAATAAAAATACTTATGTTAATTTAAGGTGGCAGACACCCTTAAATCTCAACACTCAGGAGGCTGAAGGAGGATGTCAGCGAGTTCCAGGCCTGCTGGGGCTAACAAAGTGAGAGACTGTCTTCAAAAAAAAGAAAAAAAAAAAGTTTGAAGCAAACCTGGGAGAGACGCTGTCTCAAAAAAGCCAAATAAAATAAAACATCATCAGAATCAGAAAGACAAGATGAAACATTCCCTTTGATCCAGTGGTACACCAAAGCAGGAAGAGGAAGACAAGGAGCAGGTGTGAGGCAAAGAGCAAGTTTAAAAACTGTTTTAACCCACATCCCTGACTGACAGGACAGGAAAGTTCAGCAAAACAACAGCATGGCTCTGACACAAACAATGCTCACCATACAGTTTATGCAGGCAATGCTGGGTTCTTGATAGTGCCACCAAACAAGCTCTGTGACTTTATTCAAGGGGAAAAGTATAACTGACCAAATCATATATATTAACAGAATATCCTACAATGCTGCTAAAGTGGCAAAGTGAAAGACAAAATATACACCTGGTATCAAAGAGGGATCAGGAGTCAGTGAGGGGCACAGGAGATAACTCACCCCTGAAAGACCTTAGAAAAAGTTCTGTCTTGGCAAAGCTACTGCTTTAGTTTTGAAAAGCTGCAAGACACTGTTGCAGTAACAGAGAATCCAAGCTTAGGACAACTAATTCCAGCTCTTATCCCATTAGGACTGGATTTTATCAAGGACAGAATTAAAATACAGACTGGGAAAGACACATATGATTTTGTCTGCCCAAATCTCTGTTCTGTCCACTTATAGCCATCATGAAAATAATGCTTTCAGGGTCAAAATACCTCTAGCTGCCATTTAAGCTTTCCAAAAACTTACAACTTTTTGTCAACACAATGAAGGAAATATTTAAGACTGAAAATAATCATTTGGACTTCTTTGTATCCTCAAACAAGAGTAAAAATATTTTTTAAAATCTCAATGAAAACAGACATTATCTTAAGAAGCCATATATATGTAAACAGTAATTTTCTTCAGACTTCACTGAATGAAAGCACTACTATACTAGGATTAACCTTTTTCCTATGAATCACTTTACCCACACAATCTCATGCTGCAAATAATTTAAACATCAAATAATTAATTGAACTAGTACCAGGGAGCTCTAAACAAGAACATTTTAAGGTTCATTTAAAAGATAGAATTTACTGCACACCTGTAATTCTAAATTCCACCACCGCAAGTACACTGAGAGGAGAGCACCGGCACTCATGGCGGTGTGCCAGGGCAATAGGAGAACCAGTTTGGAAGTATCCGAATAAACCACCAGGCTGGCTCCACACTTAAAATACAGTACAAAATAGTAAATTGAGGTAAACTGCTTCTACATCCAGAAACGTCATGTCATGGCTGCTGCTGCTGCTGCTGCTACCAGCTATAAATGCCTTCCCAAACAGATTACTGAATGGTAAAGCAGAAAAATATCACCTACTTTATCCATCATGTCCCAAAACTGGTCTACACACTCCTAAAAATGAAAAAATAATTTGGCCTGCAATCTCTTACAGAATTCTAACAAGTGCATTGTCACGTGGAACTACTATACCGTATTATCAATGGAAATAGCAATTCAGCAGTTCAATCAAATCACAACACAAATTTGGGTGTTATTCCTGAAAACTGATTTGAATGCAGCCCAACTATACTGTACATTCTAAGCTTATATTAAAACAGCAGTCCCAAAGAACCAAGAACACTGTATCTGGGATGCGACAGACTCTCTTCAAACAAAAGAAACTTCACTCTTGCCCTAGGAGCATTGGCAGAAATGATTTGGCTGATCAAGGTAAGAAACAAATTCTCACAAGTATTTTCCATCTTTTATCTAGAGAAATACCACATGGGAGCAGCACACATAACTGGAGGTTCACAGTGCCTAGTGCTTCTCACATGTCATGGTCAAGTCAGTGATGGGATAATGATGGCAGCCCTTCAGTTTCAAACCCAATGCTGGGGAGCACCAGTACACATACCAAAATGGCCTATCCAAGTGGCATCACTGTCACTGAAAAAATCATTTGACAAATCATCAAGCTCTAATCTCTCTTCATTATGAATGCTCCAGAAAACCAATACCTTTCAATCCTTCAAAAAGAATCCATTCTTTTAGGTGTTCCCTTGGGAGAGAGGGAAGCTCAAGGCACCATACAAAATGTTCCCTACCAATAGTTTTATCTAACCCAGGACTGATTAATCTCTTCAGCCTTGAGTACCAACAACAGGGCTAAGAAATCAGGAATGAAAGGAAGACAAGAGGAGACCAGGAGTGAAGAAGGAGAGGATGCTGCTAGTGCACAGGAGACGAGGCCGTCTCCTCCGACCTCCTGGTGGCAGCAGCACTTGGTCACTTCCCCTGAGCTAAGCCAGGATTTGGATGCCTGGTGTGGGACAATGTGCACGGTTTAAGGCAACACATTACACAGCAGACTGTGAGCTTGCCAACTGCCGATCGCCTACTTCCCAGCGGGAGAAAGCTCACAGCTGAAACAGAAGCCAAGTATTTCATAGTCTGAAATCTGAGTAGCACACATTCCGGCCACTAAATTTTTATTCCAGGAGGACACCCTCAAAATTTAAAACTATCGCCCTGTCAGACTTTTAAAAAGCTGAAAACAAAAAACAAACAAACAAAAAAAACAAATAACATGATGAATTTAGTAAATTTCCTCAACATAAAAACACTCCCCTCAAGCCTAACTGAAGCCTACTAACCATATTAAGCCAGTAAATAAGCTGTAGGTCAAGAGACCATATATACCTACCACCCTATGTGACACACAGGCATGACCACAAAAAAAGAGGGAGATTAACTGTAAACCCAGACACAACATACTCTTCCCAGAAAAGCTTCCACTGACCAAAAAGATAAATAAAATAAAAAACAACCAGGAAATTAGCCACGGAGAAGACACACCGACCTTACCCTACTCCACCACCAGTACCATTACCTTTTTCTTTAACCAGGTCTTTAAGTGACTGCCATTTCACATCAAAAGGTATGTTTGTAATGAAGGCTCTGTATCTCTTAGTTGGATTAGCATATGGCTCAAAACGATTGCCTCCTCTTTTTATGTTCTTCTCCTTCCTCTTCTCATTCTGAGGTCGGTCTTCACTGAATTCAAGAGAAAAAAAAAATGGTTTATACATTATTACAATGAAAAAGCTACCTTTTGACTTACCTGATTTGCAATTCTACACAATATAATTATGTATGGTGCAAGGCCAATGCTGATTTTGATGAGACATTCAAAAACTGAAGGTCTCTATAGGGCAGGAAGTTGCAATTGTGCATTCCTTGAAACCCACTGGGTACAGTTACATAGGCCTGTAATCCCAACTGGAAAAGAGGCAGCAGCAGCATAAGGAATTCAAGGTCACAGTTCATCCACTACATGAGAACAAACCCACTCTTATCAACAATTCAACCCCAAGAGAAGTGCTATAATAGAGTGTGTAACAAAGAGCAGAATGAAGCCAACTCCCCAGTCACTGGGAAGAAAAACAAAACAAAACAAAACAAAACAAAACAAAACAAAACCCCCTGCATCAAAGTTTCCCCTGAACACAGTATCAGCCAGGTGTGGTGGTACACACCTTTGATACCAGCACTGGGGAGGCATGGGCCAGTGAATTTGAGTTCGAGATTCACCTGCCTTTGCCCCTGAATGCTGGGATTATATGCTTGTGCTACTATGCCCAACTCAAACTGCACATTTTAAATACGGGCAGTTCACTGTGTCTATAATAAAGTAAAAATTACACTTTACTTTGAGACAGAGCCTGGATATGTAACCCAAGCTGGCTACATAGCTATTCTCTTGGTTCTGCCTGATGAATGCTGGGGCCATAGTTACACAATTCCTTGCCAGTTTAAATGTTCATACTTTCTGCTTGTGTTTATTAAACTTCAGAACACATTAGTAACTTGACTTATTAACTTCAACAAACTAACAAATTGACAAGTCTGTTCAAAGAAACCGCAGCAGAAAATAAGTAGATCTAACCAGACTAGCTAATCTAAAACTTTTATATTTTACCCAACTGGCTATAATTCCAAATTGCCAATGAAAACTAACTTTTGGCACCCAATTAGCTACTGTGTTGGTTAGTTTTTGTCAGCTTGACACAAACTAGAGTCACCTGGGAATAGGGATGCCCAACTGAAAATTTTTCAGACCAAAGACTACCTACCCTATGGTCATGTCTGTGAGCCATTTTCTTAATTGATAGTTGGTGTAGAGAACCCAGCCTAGCGGTTAAGAGCACCGACTGCTCTTGCAGAGGACCCGGGTTCAATCTCCAGCACCCACATGGCGGCTGAGAACCATCTTTAACTCCAGTTCCAGGGGAATACAACACCCTCTTCTGACCTCTGCGGCACTGCATGACACAGGTGCACAAACCTACATGCACACAGTACATTCGCATACACATAAAAAATAAATAAAAATAAAAATAAATAAATTAAAAACCCTTAAAAAAAAAAAAAAGCTAGCTGAGCAAGCATCCAATGTTCCTCAGTGGTCTCGGCTTCAGTTACTGGGTTGGCTTCCCCTGAGGGACTTATAAACTGTTAAAATGAAATAAGCCCCTCCCCATCCCCTAACTGCTTTTGATGTCTCATCACAACAGAAAGCAACAAGGACAACTACTCAAAGTTCTAAATAGACCTAATAAAATGGAAACCTTTTCTAATAGTCTACCAACTTGATATTCATAATATACTGCTAAGGCCTAAATCTTCAAGCTACTAAATTAATATTATGTTTAATACAGCTCTGGAATTATTTGATTGTTATTTGAGACAGGGACTCCCTATAGCCCCAACTGGCCTTGACCTCAAAGATCTGCCTGCCTCTGCCTCTCAGTGCTGGGATTAAAGGTGTGCCCACCCTGAGTTCCTTAAAAACTGACAATTTATGTCATTGCTCCACCACACTAGAACACCCTAATAGCTCTTCTGTCACCACGACAGTCCCATATAATTTTTGGAATTTCTCAATCAAAGGAAGTGTACAGCTTGAGAGGAAATCTCAATATTCTGAAATTCTGATCACATCCTGAGACAAGAACCATCCTTCCCTCTCGAAAAACCACCCCTTATATAATAGAAATCCTTTAAATTATCGGAAAGTCACTAGCTTTGAGGGTCCCACGTTCATCTAGATTTCACCCGCAGAAATGTCTATTTGGCGAGGAGAAGTAAGCTGACATCATACTGGTGTACAACACTATGGGACCTGACACTTTTGCAGCCAGCCTCCACTGCTGATGTTGAGAAGCCCTCCACGCCACTGCAACACCAATCTGATTATAAAAAAAAAAAATCCTTTAAATTATCCATGGTAGGGCACAAGCTTGCTATGATAATCAACAAAATAGGAAGCTGGGTATGGTGGTTAGACATCTGTAATCTCAGCACTCAGAAAGCAGAGAAAAGAAGATTAATTGCATGCAAATAAAAAGGCCAGTCTATGCCTGGGGTGGTGGTGCACGCCTTTAATCCCAGCACTCGGGTGAGGCAGAGGCAGGCAAATCTCTGTGAGTTTAAGGCCAGCCTGGTCTACAGAGCGAGCTCCAGGCCAGCTGGGACTAAAGGGAGACCCTGTCTCAAAAATACAAAAACACCAGGCACAATGGCACATGCCTTTAATCCCAGCACTAGGGAGGCAAAGGCAGGTAGATCTCTGTGAGTTCCATGCCAGCTACAACTACTCAGCAAATTCCTGGAGGGCCAGGGCTAGGTGGTAAGATCCTGTCTCAAAACAACATCCCCTACCCCTATCCACAAAAAAAAAAAAAAAAAATCCTATATCAAGGTGAGAATACCAAGGTCATTGCAGCTTTGCCTTGGCCTTAATTCTCTCTTTCATAAGTGAAGGCTACTATATACTTGAGTTTTATTTTATTTTTATTTTATGTGTATGAGTATACTGTCTGCATGTAGGATGGTGCACCTGTGTTGTGCAATGCCGCGGAGATCAGAAGAGGGCATCAGATTCCCCTGGAACTGGAGTCAAAGACGGTTCTTAGCAGCCATGTGGGTGCTGGGAATCGAACCCAGGTCCACTGCAAGAGCAGTTAGTGCTCTTAACCACTGAGCCATCTCTCCAGCCCCATATACTTGAGTTTTAAAGGGATCTGACACACAGTATCTTGAAGCAATGATAAATTTTTTTCTACCAATAATTTTCTTGAGCAGTATAAAAAGGAAACCCATTCATCCCTAGGATTTTAGCACAGGATCGACACAGTATGTTTTAAAGAACTCTAACCAGTGCCTGTCACTGAAGAAACCTAGGCATTAAACCCACTGCAAACTACCAAAGGGACAATTTAGCTTTTAACTCTAAGAGCACAAAAATGGTAATAAGAGAACCCATTTAAGAAACCCTCAGGGGGGGAAGGGGTAAAAAGTAAGCTTATCTTTGCAGACTGATTATCTATTTCCCCAGTCATGAATAAAAATCTAAGGGCAAAGTGACGACATGTATTCAAATAATCCAGAGCCTCCTAATCTTGAGCCAATAATCTAATGTGCCTCAAAAATCCTGACAGAGTCTAACAGAGCACTTTTTAAAGTTCAGCAACATAAGGCCAAGCATGGTAGCCCAGGCCTTTAATTCCAACACTCGGGAGGCAGAGAGAGGTGGATCTTTGTGAGCTGAAGGCCAGCTTGGTCTACATATCAAGTTCCTGTCTCAAAAATAAGTAGATAAATAAAGTATGACAAGAGAGCAGGGCATGACTGAAGCACTCAAGACATGGAAGCAGCAGGACTAGGCATTCAAGGCCAGCCTAACCTAGAGTGAAGAACTGTCTGAAAAACACAATGTATAACCAACACAAACCATTGCAAAACATAGAGAATCAGAATTAAATCAAACAATTTAAATCACTAAGTGAGTGGTGATGGGTTATTATTAAAGCAACAAAGGCCTTGGGTGTCAAGACAGCCTCCTCTAGAGTTTGTGGGGTAATTGTTTTCCTAACTGAAAAAAAATTTCTCAGCTACAGAGGCACACACTTGTAATCCCAGCACTCTGGAGGCTAAGGCAAAAGAAACCAGAGTTCGACATTAGCTTGGGCTACATACTGAAACTCTAGGGGGGGTGGGGGGGGGAGTGCTGGAGAGATGAGTTAGCAGTTAGGAGCTCCAGCTCCAGAGAACCCAAGACCATCTTTCCTCTCTGACCTCCTGCAGTACCTGGACAAGTGTGGATACTGCCCCCTTCCCAATACATATAATTAAAAATCAATCTTTTTTTAACAAGGGTTTTCAAGATTTTTCTTTATTTTTATGTGTAGGAATGATTTACCTGCAGGCACGGTTACATGTACCACATCCAGCCCCAGTGCCCTCAGAGGCCAAGATAATCCCTTGGAACTGGAATTAAGGATCAATGTTAGCTGCCAGGTGGGGGCTGGGAACCAAACCCAGGTCCTCTGGAAGAGCAGTAAACACTCTAATCACTAACCCAGCTCTTCCATATACCCCCCCACATTAAAAGTTTTTTTCAGTAGGCATGTAACTTGTGGAAGAGTGCTTCCCTGGGAAGCAGGAAGCCTTAACTGACCTCTATCACCAAAACCAAATAAATAAAACCAGCCAGGTGCTGTAGGGAAAGTTCTAACCCCTCAAGCACAAAGACCTAGATTTCAGTTTCATAACCCACATAAAAAGCCAGGAGTAGGAGACAGAGCGATAGCTCAGTCAGTGGTTAAGAGCACTAGCTGTTCTTCTGCCGGGTGTGGTGGCGCCCGCCTTTAATCCTAGCACTTGGGAGGCAAAGGCAGGTGGATCTTTGTGAGTTCAAGGCCAGCCTGGTCAACAGAGTGAGTTCCAGGACAACTGGGGCTACAAGGGAGACCCTGCCTCAAAAAGACCAAAAAAAAAAAGACCAGCTGTTCTTGCAGAAGACCAGGGTTACTGCATGACATGGGCACACTTAAAGGCTGAGCCATCTCTCTCCAGCCCCCCAAAATAAAAATATTACACAAAAAAAGCCAAGGGTAAAAAAATCCAGGCATAGTTAACCCCCCCAACTGGGGAGGCTCTAGGACTTGTTGGAGAGCCAATCTAGCTGAATCTGTGAGCTCCAGATTCACTCAGAGACCCTGCCTCAAAAAACAAGGGTGGACAATAAGGACACCTGATGTCAACTGGTGGCCTACACACACAAAGCTGTCTCATGAGAAAATGGAGTTGACATTAACAGTAGCTTCTATAAAACTGACACAAAGTATAGATGTTCACCTTTAAAATTACAAATTCACTGGATAGAAGGTAAAGTGACTGGTAGCCGGGCGTGGTGGCTCACGCCTTTAATCCTAGCACTTGGGAGGCAGAGGCAGAGGCAGAGGCAGGCGGATCTCTGTGAGTTCAAGGCCAGCCTGGACTACAGAGTGAGTTCCAGGACAGCCAGAGCTACAAGGAGACCCTGTCTCAAAAATACCAAAAAAAAAAAAAAAAACGTAAAGTGACTGACTCTAAAATATTGTTATCTATCCTATACTAAAAAAAAAAAAAAATAAATAAATAAAATAAATAAAAATTAAAAAAATAATAAAAAGGGGCTGGAGAGATAGCCTACGGTTAAGAGCACCCGACTGCTCTTGCAGGGGATCCAGGTTCGATACCAGCACCCACATGGTGGCTAAGAACCGTCTGTAACTCCAGTTCCAGGGAATCCGAGACTCTCTTCTGACCTCTGCGGCATTTGCACAACAAGGGTTGCACAAAACAATACATACAGACAGTACATTCAAACACATATCAAAATAAATAAAATTTTTAAAAAAAATCAAAAATTAAAAAGAAAACAGCCATAACAGCTGTAGTCCCCACTGTTCCAGACATGAATAGCAAGTTCAAGGCCCAAGCTGGATACAAAGTGAGTTTAAGGCCAGCCTAGCCATAGTGAGACTTAAGAGGGAGAGAGAGATAGCTCAGTGGTACAGCAATATCTATGAGATTGAGGCCGGCTGGGCCACAGGGGAGCCTGCTCAATACATGCATGCATCCATCCCTAATAAATCCTGACTTTTTATGGAACCTATTTGCTCAAAACATTTCTCCAAAAAGATCAATCAGTCCTCTTATACCCAGGGAAAAGTAACTGGAAAACATGATTTCCAAACTGGGATCTTTCATCAAGATTGCTGGCTCACTGTCCTGCTCTGTAGTACACCCCTCTCCTGGTAGAGGCAGGTGAGAGGAACCAAACCTCATCTTGTAAAGACCTTAAGATAAAAATCCAAATTTCTGGGCTGGAGAGGGGCCCATCAGGTAAAAATGTTTGGCACACAAGCCTGTAAATTTAAGTTCTATCCCTAGAAGCCAAAGTGAGGGGAGAGAACCAATTCCCCAAACTCTGCCACACGCACACACATGCCGCGCACACACACAAACCAATATAACATCTTTTATTTTCATTTTTTTTTCTTTTTCCCCCAGGCTGGCCTCAACTCCAGATCCTCCTCCCTATTCAGCAAATCCTACCGTGGGAGCCACCTCCACTGCTAAAACTTTTTTTTTTAAAAGATGCAAACTCCTGGGGCTGGAGAGATGGCCTAGGTTAGGAGGCAACTGCTCAGTGCAGAGCACCCACTGGCGGCTGAGACACGTCTTGTACTCCAGTTCCAGGGGAATCAGACACCCTCTTCTGACCTCCGGCATCACAACACTCAGTGAACTACATAAAGCAAACCATCACTTATACAAATACAAAACTAAAAAAAAAAAAAAAAAATGCAAACTCCTTAGCTAGGTATTCACTGCCCACTAGCTGGCCCCCAGTGCTCCAATCATTTTTATCTTACATTATTTATATGTATGGTTATATTGCCAGCATGTAATTTAAGTGCACCTGAGTCTGAAATGCCATGGAGGTCATAAGAAGGGATCGGATCCCCAGGAACTGGAGTTGCAGAAGCGTTGTTAGCACCATGTGGGTGCTGGGATTTGAACTCCAATCCTCTGCAAGAGCACAAGAGTGCTCTTAAACAGCTGATTCATCTCTCCAGCCCCAGTGTGCTCCAATCTTACACAACAGCAATTCAGTTTAGGACTTGGGGCTAGGGTCGCAGTTTGGAGGTTTAGAGTACCAGCTCAGCATGCATGAATGAGGCTCTGGATTCACACAACACTGAAAAAATATAAGGGGCTGGAGAAATAGCTCGATGCTCTTACAGAGGACGGGTTCCATTCTCAGCACTCAAACATCAGCTATCAACATCTAACTTGTTCCAAGGGATCTGATGCTCTCTTCTGACCACCAGAATTGCATCAAGCGTGGTAATTTTACAAGCAAGCAAAACTCAGACATAAAAATAATTTTTATGTCTATCAAAAAGAAAGCATATACCCAAATTCTGATCTTTGTTCACTGCACTGTCTCACTCAAACAATCTTCTCACCCCACCCCCAGGAGGAAGGGATCCTGGCACCCAAAGGTGGGGAGAGGCATTCCTTGAAGCTTCTTATCTTACCCACACTTCTAACAACATAATTCCGAAAAAAAAAATAAAAAAAAAAAAAAAAAGCTTACAGGTTGAACTAGCCTCACTGAGCCCGCCTCAGACCACACCGGTTCTAACTAACAAAGGCTGTTTCCTCTCTGAAACTTTTCCATGCACATACGTTTTTCAATTGACTGGTTACAAGATGGCTATCTGAAAATTTGAAAACTATAATCTAGAATTCAACTTTTGCACCTAGAAAGTTCTAAGCAGCATTCCATCCTAATAGTCAGGAAAACTACCTTAAAACCCTTCAATAAGGCCCTCAAAAATCCTACAGGGTGAACCAGGTGTGGTGGTGCACCCTGTTTAATCCCAGCATTAAGGGAGGCAAAGGCGTAGGATGTTCCAAAGTTCACGTGAACAAGATTAACAGGTCAGCAGGAGAGAAAACCAGATGTAAGGAATGTCAGCCTACAGAGTATCATCTAAGAAAGAAGGACATGATGCTGGACGGCTTAGCTCTCTCCCTTAAGGAGTGCTTATATTTGCACATGCTCAAAGGCCTCTAGGCATGGGGGTGGACCTGAGGCAATTAAAAAAAAGAAGTTCCTAGCACTAAGGCTTGTCCATAGTAATACATGTTGGGAAATTAAGTAAAGGAGGCTATTTCTCTATTTTCCTTTTTTGCAGGTGTGGGGGTAAGCCCCAGGCTTTGGTGTAGGCAGGAGTAGTGCTCTACTGTTTATACTACATCATCAGTACCATGTGGGTGTCAGGAGCCTTGAACTCGTGTGAAACTGTGCTCAAACTCTTAGCCTTTTCCCCTCCCAAAGCGTTCCCCCGACATGAAAACCACAACCCAAAGTCCAGTTAACCAATGTGTCTTGTTTTTTCCTGCGATCTATGATGACAAGGATCTGGAATTTTCTCTCAAAATTGTAGTCTTAACAGTAGCTCACGGTTCGGGATGCTATTTGCTTTAGTGCTTAGTACTCTGCAAGCTTCAGAATCGTAAGCGCCTTACAAAATATGAGAAAGGGAATAATTCAGACTAGAGACTGCTGGCTTAGAATCAAAACGTTTCTAAGGAAAACCTTCTCAAGGGTGTCGTAATTATCAGTCTGAGTTCCACGGACAGAAGCTAATGGTTTCCTCCTTTAAGAAACTCTGGGATTTTTTTTTTAAACTTTTACGCTACTATCCCACAAGTGTCTCCCTGAATTACTCGTGGGCAACTTGGACTGAACTCACTTTGTAGACTGTGCATTGCCTTCCACTTTACGATCGATCTCCAGCCTCAGCTCCCTCCCGAGTAGCTGGAATCACCAGGCCGGGTTAGAAGAATTAAAAACCCAAACCAACACACATACCCTCTACTACTCTACTATTCAAGGTCCCTAGACAGACCCCGAAAACATGGGAGTCTGACGATCAAAATATCGGCAACCCCCAGGAGACAATTGGCCTCCACGCACACTTTATGCCCGTTGCTAGGGATGAAAACCAAGCAGCAGGCTACCCCATCTCCCAGCAGCGAACTGCGCACCAGCCGGAAGCAGCGGAGCGGCGGACTCCAGCCCGGCGCCGCGGTCCCAGGCCAGCACGAGTAGGCACTTCCCGGCCCGGAGGCGAGCGTCGGCGATGGCCGGGTCTCAGGCCCCTCTACCCGGCCGCTCCGACGCCTCCCCGGTTCCGTGCCGTTTGCTGACCCACACGCGACGGCCTGCGCGCGCTCTCCTCTTCTCCATCCACTTCCCCCCACTCAAATTTCGAAAACCTGGGAAACTGAGACGGCCCCCTTCACCGACCGGGGGAAATACGCAGCCGAGGTGGCTCAACCCCGAGGCCCATGGAGAGGGCAACGGGCCTCCGACTCCCGAGCTTTCCGCCTCGCGCGCCATCACGGCGCGTAATGGACCAGGCCACAGGCCTGAGGCCTGGCCGCCGCGCACCGCAGGCCGCCAAACTGTGCTGGCGGAGGCCGATGCCTGTCGCTAGGAATCGTGAGGCTCTCCCACTGCTCCGTCGTCACAGCCTGCGCTCGCCCGCCTCTGGGAGGCAGAGGCCAGCGGGCTGGCCGTCCTGCCGGCTAGAGCGGCCGCCAACAGGACTAACGGAGGTGCGAAGGCGCCCGACCGGGGCTGGAAGGAAAAATACCGCCGCCGAATACTCACCCCTAGGCCCGGAGCCCCGTTTCCGCTCGGCACACCAGTCGCGGCGCTCCTCCTTTCTCCTCCATTTTGGGGCTCACGTCGCCGCACACCACTCCGGCCGCCCTTCGACCCCTGCCGCCATTTTCTTGGCTTCTAGGCTTTGTGTGAGGGAGCCGGCTGAGCTGTGCTGCGCTTGCGCGCTCACGTGACCGGCGAGACCAGTAACGCCTGCGCGGGGGACTGGTTCCCGCTTCCTGCCCACTTCGGGCCACGCGGGGCCCTTAGTCTCGGACCATGTACCTGCTAAGCCTGCGGACAGGCGCAGAGCAGCCACTTGTGAACCTCACCTATTGCACTTATTAAGCACGCGCCCGACCTACTTCCCAGCTTTTTTTTTTTTATTTAGTTTTTATTATTTTGTTTTTTTTTTAAATTTTTATGATTTCTTTGAGATAAGGTCACTGCTCACGCTAACCTTGAACTCCCCCATCCTCCTGGCTCCAACTACCTAGTGCTGGAGTAAGAAACTGGAGGCATTGCTGGGCGTGGTGGCCAGGCTTTAATCTAGCAGTGGGAGGCAGAGGAGCGGATTTCTCGAGAGGTCAAACCGCCCTGGTCTACATAGAGCATTTCAAAAGAGGAGGGAAAAAAAAAAAAAACTAAAAAGGGAAAAAAAAAAAAACTAGAGGCACCATGCACAAATTATGTCACAGTAAGAATAAAGCATAAGCCGGGCAATGGTGGCGCACCCTTTAAATCCACACTCCCAGGAGGCAGAGGCAGGCAGATCTTTGTGAGTTCAAGGCGCAGCTGGTTATACAGATGAGTCCAGGACAGGCTGAGGGCTTACAGGAAGACCCTGTCTCAAAAGACAAAAAAAAAAAAAAAAAAAAGAATATAAGCCATAGGGGTTGTACCTGGCCTCATAGGCACATTATCAACTTAGCCATCTCCCGCCTCTAATTATATATTATATTGTGGTCTTTTTAGATAAGGTGTCCCATTAGCCCAGAATGGCCTAGGAACTACGCGGAAGATGCCCTGCCCTCTCCTCCTAGTGTGGGATTGAAGGCGTGTACCACGCGCCCAGCTCCCTCTAAAGTACCCCTCAATTACCCTCTCTTATGCCCCTACTGACCCTCTTCTTGCCAACAAGTACCCTTCCATGTCTTTGTTGTATGTGTGAACCACTGAAATTTAATTAGGGTTGCTTGCACGGGTGAGAGGTTTACTGGAGCTGCTCTGCTGAAGAAAATGACTCTCTCCTTGCCCAGAATCAACAATTAACCTCAATACATCCTCTCCCTACCATGACAGACAGTTTGGTGGCAGGTCTTGGTGGTAATCACAGCTGCTGTGATTTCATGAGTGTCAACAGCCATGTCCTGACCAGGAGACACAACCTTTCTTTAAACAGACCAGTCAGGACACATTTTGAGACTTTGCCTCAAAAATGAATTACGGAGCTTGGGCAAAGGAATAACAGAAGTTTGTGTGGGGATTTTTTTTATTCTTTTTGTTTTGTTTTTCGTTGATTTTTGTTGGAGACAACCGGGTCTCAACCTTGTAGCCGTGGCTGGCCTGCAACTGTGTCGACCAAGGGCTGGACTCAACTGTCTTCTGACTCCAGAGTGTTGGTATGAAGACTGTATACCAGCTTTTCGTTGTTTACTTTTTTTTTTTTTTGAGACAGGGTCTCCTGGAGCCCCGCTGTCCTGGAACTCAGACATCTGTAAACTAGGCTGGCCCTTGAACTTGCACAGAGTTTGCCTGCCGTCTGCCTCCGAGTACTGGGAATTTAAAGGTATAATAGCCACCAGCCCGGCCTAAGATAGGTTTCAGAAGGTTCTTTTTTTTTTTTGATCTTTTCGAGACAGGGTCTCCCTGTAGCCCCAGCTGTCCTGGAACTCGCTCTGTAGACCAGGCGTGCACTTGAACTCACAAAGTTCCCTGGCCTTGCCTCCAAGTGCTTAGGATCAAAGGCGTGCGCCAACCACACCAGGCCTTTGTTAAGGTTCTAAATGTCCAACGTGGGTGCTGGGAATGAACCAGGGTCTCTGCAAGAAGGGCTTAGCTCTCTCCTTAAGAGTGCTATATTTGCATGCATCAAGGCTAGGACTGGGGTGGGGAGGAATTAAAAAAAAAAAGTTCTGAAGGCTAAGGCTTTCCATAGTAAAATGTTGGGAATTAAGTAAAAGGAGGCTTTTCTCTATTTTCCTTTTTGCAGTTGCTGTGGGGTCAATGCCCCAGGGCTTTGGTGTAGGCAGGATAGTGCTCTACTGTTTACTACATCTCAGTACCATGTGGTTCAGGAGCTTGAAACTGTGTGAAACTGGTGCTCAACTCCTGAGCCTTCCCTCAGCTTCCCCCAGACCTGAAACCACAACCCAAAGTCCAGTTAACCAATGTGTGTCTTGTTTTTCCTCCGATCTATGATGACAAAGGATCTGGAATTTTCTCTAAAATTGGTAGTCTTACAGTAGCTCACGTTCGGAGATGCTTATTTGCTTTAGTGCTTAGTACTCGCAAGCTTCAGAATCTTAAGCGCCTTACAAATATGAGAAAGGGAATAATTCAGACATAGAACTGCTGGCCTTAGAATCAAACGTTTTCTAGGAACCCTTCTCAAGGGGTCGTAATATCAGTCTGAGTCCACGGACAGAGCTAATGTGTTTACCTCCTTTAAGAAACTCTGGGATTTTTTTTTTATACTTTACGCTACATTCCCACAAGTGTCTCCCTGAATTACTCGTGGGCAACTTGGACTGAACTCACTTTGTAGCATGTGCATGCTGTCGCATCTTGTACGATCACTCCAG
Organism: Rhizomys pruinosus; assembly: GCA_009823505.1. Taxonomy (NCBI): domain Eukaryota; kingdom Metazoa; phylum Chordata; class Mammalia; order Rodentia; family Spalacidae; genus Rhizomys; species Rhizomys pruinosus. The sequence continues at coordinate 229,145 of VZQC01006355.1, read as the reverse complement.
CCTCAGCTCCCGTCCCGATAGCTGGAATCACCAGGCCGGGTTAGAAAACTTAAAAAACACACAACCACACACAACATACCCTCTACTACTCACTTCAAGGTCCCTAGACAGACCCCGAAAACATGGGAGTCTGACGATCAAAATATCGGCAACCCCCAGGAGACAATTGGCCTCCACGCACACTTTATGCCCGTTGCTAGGGAATGAAAACCAAGCAGCAGGCTACCCCATCTCCACAGCAGCGAACTGCGCACCAGCCGGAAGCAGCGGAGCGGCGGACTCCAGCCCGGCGCCGCGGTCCCAGGCCAGCACGAGTAGGCACTTCCCGGCCCGGAGGCGAGCGTCGGCGATGGCCGGGTCTCAGGCCCCTCTACCCGGCCGCTCCGACGCCTCCCCGGTTCCGTGCCGTTTGCTGACCCACACGCGACGGCCTGCGCGCGCTCTCCTCTTCTCCATCCACTTCTATCTATCCTTTACTAAAAAAAATAAAAAAATAAATAAATAAATAAATAAAAATTAAAAAAATAATAAAAAGGGGCTGGAGAGATAGCCTAGCGGTTAAGAGCACCGACTGCTCTTGCAGGGGATCCAGGTTCGATACCCAGCACCCACATGGTGGCTAAGAACCGTCTGTAACTCCAGTTCCAGGGGAATCCGAGACCCTCTTCTGACCTCTGCGGCATTGCACGACACGGGTGCACAAACCTACATGCAGACAGTACATTCATACACATACAAAAATAAATAAAATTTTTAAAAAAAATCAAAAATTAAAAAGAAAACAGCCATAACAGCTGTAGTCCCCACTGTTCCAGACATGAATAGCAAGTTCAAGGCCCAAGCTGGATACAAAGTGAGTTTAAGGCCAGCCTAGCCAACTTAGTGAGACAATATAAGAGGGAGAGAGAGATAGCTCAGTGGTACAGCAATATCTATGAGATTGAGGCCGGCCTGGGCCACAGGGAGAGCCTGTCTCAATACATGCATGCATCCATCCCTAATAAATCCTGACTTTTTATGGAACCTATTTCTCAAAACATTTCTCCAAAAAGATCAATCAGTCCTCTTATACCCAGGGAAAAGTAACTGGAAAACATGATTTCCAAACTGGGATCTTTCATCAAGATTGCTGGCTCACTGTCCTGCTCTGTAGTACACCCCTCTCCTGGTAGAGGCAGGTGAGAGGAACCAAACCTCATCTTGTAAAGACCTTAAGATAAAAATCCAAATTTCTGGGCTGGAGAGGGGCCCATCAGGTAAAAATGTTTGGCACACAAGCCTGTAAATTTAAGTTCTATCCCTAGAAGCCAAAGTGAGGGGAGAGAACCAATTCCCCAAACTCTGCCACACGCACACACATGCGCGCGCACACACACTAAACCAAATTAAAACTTTTATTTTTAATTTTTTTTCTTTTTCCCCCAGGCTGGCCTCAAACTCCAGATCCTCCTGCCTCTGCCCCTTCAGCAAATTCTACCGGTGGGAGCCACCTCCACTGGCTAAAACTTTTTTTTTTAAAAATGCAAACTCCTGGGGGCTGGAGAGATGGCCTAGCGGTTAAGAGGCCAACTGCTCATGCAGAGCACCCACATGGCGGCTGAGAACCGTCTTTAACTCCAGTTCCAGGGGAATCAGACACCCTCTTCTGACCTCCGCGGCACTGCATGACTCAGGTGCATGAACCTACATGCAGCCAATACATTCATACAAATACAAGAATAAAAAAAAAAATGCAAACTCCTTAGCTAGGTATTCACTGCCCACTAGCTGGCCCCCAGTGCTCCAATCATTTTTATCTTACATTATTTATATGTATGGTTATATTGCCAGCATGTAATTTAAGTGCACCTGAGTCCTGAAATGCCATGGAGGTCATAAGAAGGGATCGGATCCCCAGGAACTGGAGTTGCAGAAGGTTGTTAGCAGCCATGTGGGTGCTGGGATTTGAACTCCAATCCTCTGCAAGAGCACAAGAGTGCTCTTAACAGCTGATTCATCTCTCCAGCCCCCAGTGTGCTCCAATCTTACACAACAGCAAATTCAGTTTAGGACTTGGGGCTAGGGTCGCAGTTTGGAGGTTTAGAGTACCAGCTCAGCATGCATGAATGAGGCTCTGGATTCCTTAGCAACACTCAAAAAAATCTCTTGAGGGGCTGGAGAAATAGCTCGATGCTCTTACAGAGGACCAAGGTTCCATTCTCAGCACTCAAACATCAGCTATCAACATCTAACTTGTTCCAAGGGATCTGATGCTCTCTTCTGACCACCAGAATTGCATCACGCGTGGTATATTTACAAGCAAGCAAAACACTCAGACATAAAAATAATTTTTAGTCTATCAAAAAGAAAGCATATACCCAAATTCCTGATCTTTGTTCACTGCACTGTCTCACTCAACAATCTTCTCACCCACCACCCCCAGGAGGAAGGGATCCTGGCACCCAAAGGTGGGGAGAGGCATTCCTTGAAGCTTCTTACCCACAACTTCTAACAACATAATTCCTAAAAAAAAAAAAAAAAAAAAAAAAAAAAAGCTTTACAGGTTGAACTAGCCTCCACTGAGCCCGCCTCAGACCACACCGGTTCTAACTAACAAAGGCTGTTTCCTCTCTGAAACTTTCCATGCACATACTGTTTTGTCAATTGACTTGGTTACAAGATGGCTATCTGAAAATTTGAAAACTATAATCTAGAATTCAACTTTTCACCTAGAAAGTTCTAGCAGCATTCCATCCTATAGTCAGGAAATAACTACCTTAAAACCCTTCAAATAAGGCCCTCAAAAATCCTACAAGGTGAACCAGGTGTGGTGGTGCACACCTGTTAATCCCAGCATTAGGGAGGCAAAGGCAGTAGGATGGTTCCAAGTTCACCGTGAACAAGATCTACAGGTCAGCAGGGAGAGAAAACCAGTGAAGGAATGTCAGCCTACAAGTAATCTAAGACAAAGGACATCATGCTGGGGGCTTAGCTCTCTCCTTAAGAGTGCTATATTTGCATGCTCAAGGCCTAGGACTGGGGGTGGGGGGAATTAAAAAAAAAAGTTCTAGGCTAAGGCTTTCCATAGTAAAATGTTGGGAATTAAGTAAAAGGAGGCTTTTCTCTTTTTCCTTTTTGCAGTGCTGTGGGGTCAAGCCCCAGGGCTTTGTGTAGGCAGGATAAGTGCTCTACTGTTTAACTACATTCTCAGTCCATGTGGTTCAGGAAAGCCTTGAACTTGTGAAACTGGTGCTCAAACTCCTGAGCCTTCCCTCAGCTTCCCCCAGACCTGAAACCACAACCCAAGTCCAGTTAACCAATGGTGTCTTGTTTTTCCCGATCTATGATGACAAAGGATCTGGAATTTTCTCTAAATTTGTAGTCTTAAAGTAGCTCACGGTTCGTGAATGCTTATTTGCTTTAGTGCTTAGTACTCTCAAGCTTCAGAATCTTAAGCGCCTTACAAATATGAGAAGGGAATAATTCAGACATAGAGACTGCTGGCCTTAGAATCAAAACGTTTCTAGGAACCCTTCTCAAGGGGTCGTAATCAGTCTGAGTTCCACGGGAACAGAAGCTAATGTTTTCCTCCTTTAAGGAAACTTCTGGGATTTTTTTTTTTAAACTTTTACGCTACATTCCCACAAGTGTCTCCCTGAATTACTCGTGGGCAACTTGGACTGAACTCACTTTGTAGCCTGTGCATGCTTCGCACTTTACGATCGATCCTCCAGCCTCAGCATCCTCCCGAGTAGCTGGGAATCACCAGGCCGGGTTAGAAAACTTAAAACACACACCCACACACACATACCCCTCTACTACTTCAAGGTCCCTAGACAGACCCCGAAAACATGGGAGTCTGACGATCAAAATATCGGCAACCCCCAGGAGACAATTGGCCTCCACGCACACTTTATGCCCGTTGCTAGGGATGAAAACCAAGCAGCAGGGCTCCTCCATCTCCACAGACAGCGAACTGCGCACCAGCCGGAAGCAGCGGAGCGGCGGACTCCAGCCCGGCGCCGCGGTCCCAGGCCAGCACGAGTAGGCACTTCCCGGCCCGGAGGCGAGCGTCGGCGATGGCCGGGTCTCAGGCCCCTCTACCCGGCCGCTCCGACGCCTCCCCGGTTCCGTGCCGTTTGCTGACCCACACGCGACGGCCTGCGCGCGCTCTCCTCTTCTCCATCCACTTCCCCCCACTCAAATTTCGAAAACCTGGGAAACTGAGACGGCCCCCTTCACCGACCGGGGGAAATACGCAGCCGAGGTGGCTCAACCCCGAGGCCCATGGAGAGGGCAACGGGCCTCCGACTCCCGAGCTTTCCGCCTCGCGCGCCATCACGGCGCGTAATGGACCAGGCCACAGGCCTGAGGCCTGGCCGCCGCGCACCGCAGGCCGCCAAACTGTGCTGGCGGAGGCCGATGCCTGTCGCTAGGAATCGTGAGGCTCTCCCACTGCTCCGTCGTCACAGCCTGCGCCTCGCCCGCCTCTGGAGGCAGAGGCCAGCGGGGCGCCGTCCTGCCGGGCTAGAGCAGGCCGCCAACAGACCTAACGGAGGTGCGAAGGCGCCCGACCGGGGCTGGAGAGGAAAAAACCGCCGCCGGAATACTCACCCCTTAGGGCCCGGAGCCCCGTTGCCGCTCGGCACACCAGGCGCGGCGCTCTCTTCCTCCATTTTGGGCTCCGTCGCCGCCACCTCGGCCGCCACTTCGACCCCTGCCGCCATTTTCTCAGCTTCTAGGCTTTGTGTGAGGGAGCCGGCTGAGCTGTGCTGCGCTTGCGCGCTCACGTGACCGGCGAGACCAGTAACGCCTGCGCGGGGGACTGGTTCCCGCTTCCTGCCCACTTCGGGCCACGCCCCTTAGGGTCTCGGACCATGCCTCTAAGCCTGCGCAGGCGCAGAGCAGCCACTGTGGACCTCACCTATTAGCACTTATTAGCACGCGACCGACCTACTCCCAGCTTTTTTTTTTTAATTTAGTTTTATTATTTACTCTTTGAAAATATCGTACATGTATGAGTTTCTTTTGAGATAGGGTCACTAGCTCACGCTAACCTTGAACTCCCCCATCCTCCTGGCTCCAACTACCTAGTGCTGGAGTAAGAAACTGGAGGCATTGCTGGGCGTGGTGGCGCAGGCCTTTAATCCTAGCACTTGGGAGGCAGAGGCAAGCGGATTTCTGAGAGTTCAAAGCCCGCCTGGTCTACATAGCGAGTTTCAGAAAGAGGGGGAAAAAAAAAAAAAAACTAAAAAGGGAAAAAAAAAAAGAAACTAGAGGCAAATTATGTCACAAGTAAGATAAAGCTAAGCCGGGCAAATGGTGGCGCACGCCTTTAATCCTAGCACTCGGCAGGCAGAGCATAGCAGATCTTTGTGAGTTCAAGGCGCAGCCTGGTCTAAAAGATGAGTTCCAGGACAGCTGGGGCTACAGGAAGACCGCTGTCTCAAAAAGAAAAAAAAAAAAAAAAGAATAAAGCCTAGGGGTTTGTACCTGCCTCATAGGCACATTATCAACTTAGCCTCATCCCCGCCATCTAATTATATATTTATTATTTTGGTCTTTTTAGATAAGGTGTCCCATTAGCCCAGAATGGCCTAGAACTCGCAAAGATCCACCTGCCTCTGCCTCCTAGTGCTGGGATTGAAGGCGTGTACCACCGCGCCCAGCTCCCTCTAAAGTACCCCTCAATTACCCTCTCTTATGCCCCTACTGACCCTCTTCTTGCCAACAAGTACCCTTCCATGTCTTTGTTGTATGTGTGAACCACTGAAATTTAATTAGGGTTGCTTGCACGGGTGAGAGGTTTACTGGAGCTGCTCTGCTGAAGAAAATGACTCTTCCTTGCCCAACAACAATTAACTGCCTCCCAAACTCCTCCCCTACCCATGACAGACCACGTTGGTGCAGGTCTTGGGCAAGTAACCACAGCTGCTGTGATTTCATGAGTGTCAACAGCCATGTCCTGACCAGGAGACACAACCTTTCTTTAAACAGACCAGTCAGGGACACATTTTGAAACTTTGCCTCAAAGAAATGAATTAAAGGGAGCTTGGGCAAAGGAATAACAGAAGTTCTGTGTGGGGGATTTTTTATTCTTTTTGTTTTGTTTTGCTTTGTTTTGTTTTTGAGACAGGGTCTCAACCTTGTAGCCGTGGCTGGCCTGCAACTGTGTCGACCAGGCTGGACTCAGACTGTCTCTGACTCCAGAGTGTTGGTATGAAAGACCTGTATACTCAGCTTTCTTTTTTTACTTTTTTTTTTTTTTGAGACAGGGTCTCCCTGTAGCCCCAGCTGTCCTGGAACTCACTCTGTAAACTAGGCTGGCCTTGAACTCACAGAGTTCTGCCTGCCTCTGCCTCCGGAGTACTGGGATTAAAGGTATAAGCCACCATGCCCGGCCTAAGATGGTTCAGAAGGTTCTTTTTTTTTTTTTGATCTTTTCGAGACAGGGTCTCCCTGTAGCCCCAGCTGTCCTGGAACTCGCTCTGTAGACCAGGCTGTCCTTGAACTCACAAAGATCCACCTGCCTCTGCCTCCCAAGTGCTAGGATCAAAGGCGTGCGCCACCACACCCGGCCCTTAGAAGGTTCTAAACTGCCACGTGGGTGCTGGGAATGAACCCAGGTCCTCTGCAAGAACAGTTAGTGCTCTTAACTGCTGAGCCATCTCTCCAGCCCCATGTCTGCAGAATTCTTAACCATCAGGCTAAAATCAAACTAAAACTCTCTTCCATATACTATTAGAAGAGATGTATAATGCAGACAGTACACTCATACGCATACAAAAATAAATTAAAAAATTAAAAAAACTCTCATGTTGATATTAAAAAAATGTATAAAGTCTCTCTCTCTCTCTCTCTCTCTCTCTCTCTCTCTCTCTTTCTCCCCTTCCTCTCACCCATGGCCATGGCTGTTTATTTGTTTGTTTTTGGTCTTTTCGGGACAGGGTCTCCCTGTAGCCCCAGCTGTCCTGGAACTCACTCTGTAGACCAGGCTGGCCTTGAACTCACAAAGATCCGCTTGCCTCTGCCTCCCGAGTGCTAGGATTAAAGGCGTGCGCCACCATGCCCGGCGGCCATGGCTGTTAATAACAAACACTACTGTTACACTTTGGGATTGAGCAGTGATCTCTCTCTCTCTCTCTCTCTCTCTCTCTCTCTCTCTCTCTCCCCCCCTCTCTCTCTCTGTCCAGTCTCTCCTGGGTCATCCTTATGTCATTTCCAGAGGACCCACGTGCAAAAGCTCACATGAGGAGAGAAGTGGTTGTCAGGCTGTTGTAGGGAAGTCAAGCTGCAGAGTAGAAAGCCCTCCAAGGGCCAGCAGAGATAAGGATCTTGTGTTGATCCTGTCCATATTTCTGCACACATCAGTTCACCAGTCACCTAATGGCTGTTACACAGCTGTAGTGTCCTTAAGTGATGACTCCACTGCTCTGAAACTCAGTGTGCTCTTCTGAAAGCAGGGTTAATAAGTCTCCCCAGAAAAGGCTGGAGAGATAGCTTAGTGGTTAAGAGCACTGGCTGCTCTTGCAGAGGACCTGGGTTTGATTCCCAGCACCCACATGGCTGCTAGAAACCATCAGGCCAAACAGGGTGGTACATGCTTTTAATCCCAGCACTCAGGAGGCAGAGGCAGGCAGAGCTCTGTGAGTTCAAGACCAGCCTGGTCTACATAGTGAGTTCCAGGCCAGCTTGGGCTATAGCGAGACTGTGTCTCAAAAAAGACCAAATAATAATAATAATAATAATAACAATAATAACAACAACAACGACATAATAAGACTCCCCAGAAACCACCATTCAGGATTGCTCTGAGCTCTAAAGGCAGGAAGATACTAAAAGCACTGGAATATAAGTAATTTATCATGTAAAAAGTGCTTCAGGGGTGAGCTGACCAATTATAGTGGAACACATCTGTAATCTCAGCACTCCAAACATAGAAGGAGAAGAGGCAGGGGGATTACCACAAGTTCAAGGCTGGCCTATTGCAGAGAGCTCCAGGGCCCACCAGGGTACAAAGTGAGCCTACAGAAGAAAGCAGAAGAAGGAGAAGGAAGGAGGGAAGAAAAGGGAGGATGAGGGAGAGAAGGAAGAGACCGAGGAGGAAGAGAAGAGGAGGAGAAGAGGAGAAGGGGATAGAGCGGTGATAACTACCATGACCACATTCTGCACCTTCCCCGAATCACCCTGGGACAGGAGCACAAAGCTCAGCCCAGGAGCAGTGCAGATCTGGGCTTCCCCAGATCTGACGCCCTCTTCTGACCTCCGCGGCATTGCACGACATGGGTGCACAAACCTACATGCAGACAGTACATTCATACACATACAGAAATAAATAAAATTAAAAAAAAATAAATAAATAAAATGAAGGTAGTAACCGTTAATGTTAGTTATTATGGCTGGACTCCACATAAAGGGACCATTATGAGGAATCTGGCCACTAGGAAATCCAAAGGAAGTAGAAATTGTCCTTACATATGCTAAACATGTTCTCTACCATTGAGATGCAAACATAGTTATCCTATACTTTTGTTTTGTTTTGTTTTGTTTTTAAATTTCTGTATGTGTATGAATGCACTGTCTGCATGCAGGTCTGTGCACCTGTGTCGTGCAATGCCGCAGAGGTCAGAAGAGGGTGTCGGATCCCCCTGGAACTGGAGTTCTCCTGGAATTGGAGTTTCAGACGGTTCTCAACCACCATGTGGGTGCTGGGGATCGAACCCGGGTCCTCTGTAAGAGCGGTCGGCGCTCTTAACCGCTAGGCCATCTCTCCAGCCCTACTTTTTTTTTTTGAAACAGGGTCTCCCTCTAGCCCCAGTTGGCCTGGAACTCACTATGTAAACCAGGTTGTCCTTGAACTCACAGAGAACTGCCTGTCTTTGCCTCCTGAGTGCTGGGATTAAGGGGGTGTGCCACCACATCCAGCTTGCTGTGTGTTTTTTTTTTTCTCCCTGTAGCTCCAGCTGTCCTATGGAGACCAGGCTGGCCTTGGACACACAGAGATCCACCTGCCTCTGCCTCCAAGTGCTGGGAATAAAGGGGTGTGCCACCATGCTCAGCCCTTGTAGACTCTTAAAGTCATTTATTGCTGAGGATATAGCTCACTGGTAGAGCATCTACCTAGAATGTGTGAGGCCCTGAGTTTAATCCAAAGGGCCATAAAAGATAAAAACATACTTTAACTAAAAATATAAACTGTATTTTATTTTTTATTTTTATTTATTCAGTGGTACTGGGAACCCAGGGTCTTGTGCTTTTTACACAAGCACTCTACTGCTAAGCTACAATCTCAGCTAATGTTTTAAATTAAATCATTTACTGGTCTAGAGAGAGAGTTCAGCAGTTGAGAGTGCTTGCTGCTTTTCCACAAAGACCTGAGTTGACATCCTAGCACCCATGTCAGGTGGCTCACAATGTCCTGTATCTCAAGCTGCAAGCAGATCTGATCCCCTGTTCTGGCCTCAGACACTGCACACACATGCACACACACAAGCAAAGATATACAATTTTTAATTAAATTCAAATTTTTTCTTTTTTTTTCTTTTTTTTTTTTTTTTGATCTTTTCGAGACAGGGTCTCCCTGTAGCCCCAGCTGTCCTGGAACTCACTGTGTAGACCAGGCTGGCCTTGAACTCACAAAGATCCGCCTGCCTCTGCCTCCCAAGTGCTAGGATTAAAGGCGTGTGCCACCACACCCGACTATAAATTCAAAATTTTTAAATCTTTTATTGGTGCTAAAGAGATGGCTCAGCAGTTAAGAGCATTGGCTACTCTTCCAGAGAACCTGGGTTCAGTTTCCAGAAGCCACATGGCAGCTAACAACTGTCTTAACTCCAGTTCCAAAGGATCTGATGCCCTCTTCTGGTCTACACGGGCACTGAACAGGAGTGCACTTATATGTGTGTAGGCAAAATGCCCACATATAAAATTAGAGAGCCAGGCGTGGTGGCACACGTCTTTAATCCTAGCACTTGGGAGGCAGAG
>VZQC01006355.1:180557-218436 GCA_009823505.1 Rhizomys pruinosus | reverse complement strand
GGAAAAGACCAAAAGAAAAAAAAAAAAAAAGATTAAAATAAGCTGGGTGTGGTGGTACAGGCCTTTAATCCTAGCACTTGGGAGGCAGAGGCAGGCGCATCTTTGTGAGTTCAAGGCCAGCCTGGTCTACATTGCAAGTTCCAGGACAGCTGGAGCTACAGGGAGACCCTGTCTCAAAAAGACAAAAAAAAAAAAATTAAAATAAATCCTGTTGCCTGTTTTATTATATTTTTCCTCACCTGTGTGGTGTGCATATTTATACACGCATGGTTTCGAAGGCCAGAGGGTGGTGTTGGGTGTCTTCCTTGAACTTCTCCACATTATATATCAAGACGAGGCTTTCCCATTGAGCCCAGTCTTGTCCTTCAGCTAGTCCAGCTAGCCAAGGTGCACCTGGGATCTCCCGTTCCTGCCTTGAGAGCACCAGAATTCCAGGGGCACCAAGCCCATGCAACAGTTACCAGAGTCCCAGAGAGCAGAACTCCAAGCCTGCTGCTTGTGCAGCAACTGCTTTAGCCACTTCGGCATCTCCCAGGCACTCTTGGGTCCCTTTGCTTCTCCCTTAGGCTTCAGTGATGCTTCCTGTTAACTGCGACCTCACAGAAGGCATGCCTGTGGGGGATTATCTTTGCTTCATTAATTGATACGGGAAGACCTATGTTATTGCTGGGTGGGCTGAAGAGTTGGCTCCCCAGGTTAACAGCACTTTGTTCTTTTAGAGGACCAGGGTCAGATCCCAGCACACATATGGTGGCTAACAACTGTCTGTAACTCCAGTTCCTGGGAATCTGCTGTACTCTTCTGGTCTCTAGGATTACTGCATGAACATGGTGGATTTACACAAGCAAAATACTCATACAAGTAAAATAAAAATAAAATCTTTAAAGGCTGGAGTGATGGTTCAGTGGTTAAGAGCACCAACTGCAAAAAAAAAATAAATAAAAAATAAAAAATAAAAAAAAGAGCACCAAATGCAGAGGACCCGGGTTCGATTCCCAGCACCCATATGGTGGCTAAGAACCCCCTTTAAGCCGGGCGTGGTGGTACACACCTTTAATCCTAGCCCTTGGGAGTCAGAGGCAGGCAGATCTGTGAGTTCCAGGCCAGCTGGGGCTACAGGGAGACCCTGTCTCAAAAAAAAATAAAAAATAAAATCTTTTTTTCTTTTTTTTTTTGGGGGGTGGTGGGTGGTGGGTGGTGGGTGGTGGTGGTGATAAAATAAAATCTTTAAAAAGAGAAGGAAAAAAAGAGCCAGGTGTGGTGGTGCATGCCTTTAATCCCAGCACTCAGAAGGCAGAGGCAGGCAGATCTCTGCAAGTTCAAGGCCAGCCTGGTCTACATATTGAGTTCCAGGACAGCTGGGGCTATAGGAGGATCCTGTTTCAAAAAGACAATCATCATCATCATCATCATCATCATCATCTTTAATTTTATGTCTATAAGTGTTTTTTTGCCTGTATGTATATGGGCCTGTTCCATGCTGTGCCTATAGAGGGCAGAAGAGGGTATCAGGTTCCTGACTAGATTCACAGATAGTTGTTAGCTGCCCAGGTCCTTGGCAAGAGCAGCCAGTGCTCTTAACCACTGAGCCCTCTCTCTAGCCCCCTTAAGTTGCTTTATGTGAGTATTTGATCACAGAAACAAGGAAAGAACATAAGCTTCATAAAAGATCCCTCAAAACACACTAAGTGGTGTCTCCACAATCACTGGCTTTGAACAGCTTAGAAATGTTACTGACAAGTCCACTTTATCCAGCAAGGGTTCCTTTTATTCATTCAGGGGTGAGTTTTTGAAACAAAGTACAACGTTATAAAGTCAAGAGTGCCAGGAAAGCGAGCCTGCCAGGTGCAGAGTAGTGCAAGAAGCTTGCTGGAACCTTCTATCCCAAGAAGTGCTCTTGACACAGCCAGCCACAGCTGCTGGCCAAGAAGGTGCCAAACAGAACTCAGAATTAGATGGGTGTGCCTGCTCCATCTGAAGCTCAGCTCCGAGTCCATCTGTCCTTTGTCAAGTACAACAGTGTGCAAAACAAAAAACCTTTTAAAAACTATTCACACAGGATCACAGACCAGGTTCTGCTTGCTGTGGCTCTTGGCCTGAGATACACAGTGGCTGTGCCTGAAAGTTGGACAGCTTCAGTCCTTCCAAATGCCAGGGCAATGCCATCTGACTCTGGCCTCTTTGCTGCCACGTTGCCCTGCCAGTGAACCCTTCACACAGGCGTCTCTTCTGCCACCTTTTTCAAGAGTCCAGCAGCCAGCGGGGAGTGCTGGGGGTCCTCAGAGCCATCTGCTTCCCGAATCTTCAGGCGTACTTTCTGATTGGTCCTTCTCCACTCTGAGTACAGCTGGCAATGGTATCGGAAAGAGACCTGCGGGGGGGGGGGGGGCGGGGGGGCAGTCCTGCAAGTGGGTGGGAAGGTAGACAGGCCTCCACCCCAGGGGAGGAAAAGGAGGCCTAGCCTATGCCCCAGGCCAACCCTGGAAGCACAGCCATATCCAGGCTCTTTTTGTGTAAGATTGTGGTACCCACTCGGCTCTTTAGGGGTATTCTATAACAACTTGGAGTCCAGTAAAAGTGAGGCCCTCAAACTCTCAACCCATGCAGAGAGCAAGGGCCTCTCCTCCTCCCTGTGGTAAGAATGTGATCCCACCAGTCTCAGGATTAAATGTTAAACAGCCAAGCAAATGCCCAGTTTGAGGTGAGCCAGCTAGTGTAAACCTTTAATCAGACTTAGGAAGGAGAGGCGGCAGATATCTGTGAGATAAGGCCAGCCGTGGTATATAGTGAGCTTCAGGCCAGCTGGGGGTACAGGGGGAACCAGTCTCAAAAAGACAAAAAAAAAACCACCAAAAAGAAAACATTTGGGGGGGGCCCCCGCCCTATTGAAAGCACAAAGCGTCCTCATTGGATAGAAGGATGAAAAATGTGTTTGTTTAAAGTGGTGAAGAGATGCTCAGTGGTAAACGCCTTCACAGTGCAAGCATGATGACTTGAGTTCAAATCCCAGGCACCAACATTAAAACACTGAGCAGGGGGCTGGAGAGATGGCCTAGAAGGGGGTTGAGAAGGCTGACCGCTCTTAAAGAGGGCCCGGGTTCGATCCTGAGACACCCACATGGCGGCTGAGAACCATCTTGAATCAACTCCAAGGAGAATCCATTCAAGGGGAATCGACACCTCTTTCTGCCTCCGCGACGTTGCGAGCACGGGTGCACAAACCTCAATGCAGAAAGTAATAACTCATCCATATAAACAAATAATAAAATAATAAAAAAAAAAAATGACCAGGCGTGATGACTGGCTTAATCCATTGGGGGTCAGAGGTGGATCTCTGTGAGTTTAGGCCAACCTTGTCTACATAACAATTTCCAGACTATCCAGAGTTACACAGTGAGACACTATCTAAAAAAAAAAAAAGCAAAACAAAAAAAAAACTGGGTGTTGTGCTGGAGAGATGGGTCAGCAGTTAAGAGAACTTGGGCTGCTCTAAGAATCAATCAGTTCCAGCACCACATGCAGCTAACAACCATCTGTAAGCTCCTGTTCTAAGGGGATCTACAACGTATTCTTCGGCGCTTTGCAGGCATATGCACGAGAGGTGCCTTACTGGACAAAAAACTATACATATAGAAAATATAAAATTAAAAACACAAAAAGCCGATACATTCGCCATAATCAGCACTGTGGGGGGCACAGACTGGAGGACCAAGCCACCATTCTAGTACCAGCTGGTAGTAGAGGACTGAAGTCCCAGCTATGCGGACACTGAGGCAGGAGGACACAACAGGTTAAGTTCAAAGGGCTTACAGAATTCAAGGCGCCTGGTCACCTATATAGCCTCAGAATGCCAGCTAGGAGCTGGAGGGGGCTCAGTGGTTAGGAGCCTGGCGGCTCTTGCAGTAGACTCAGGTTCAATTCCAGCATCATTGGTTGTTCAGGGGAAACAAAATACCTTCTTTGACCTCATGACATTGTAGGCATAAGTGCACTCCAAACAGTTAGGCAACATACACATAAAATAAATAAGAAAAAAACTTTTTCTGGCTTTTTTTTTTTTTTTTGTCTTTTTTTTTTTTCTTGAGACAGGGTCTCCTGGTGGCCACGAGCTGTCCTGGAACTCACTATTGAAACCAGGCGTGCCTTGACCTCACAAAGATCATCTGCCTCTGCCTCCCAAGTGTAGGAATTAAGGCATGCACATTCATCTGAGCTGTCTTTTTTTTTTTTTTTTTTTTTAGAGACAGGGTCTTCCTTTAGTCTCAACTGACCTGGAACTCACTATGTTAACCAGGCTGGCCTTGAACTCACAGAGATCTGCCTGCCTCTGTCTCCTGAGTGCTGGGATTAAAGGCCACCACACCTGATTTAAAAAATATATATTTTTAAAACTAAGGTGGAGGCTGGGCATTTGGGTGGCAGAGGTAGGCAGATCTCTGAGTTTGAGACATGCCTTTAATCCCAGCACTAGGGAGGCAGAGACAGTTGGATCTCTATGAGATCGAGGTCAGCTTGGTCTATATAGTAGTTCCAGGCCAGCCAGGGCTACACAGTGAGACCCTGTCTCCAAAAAATCAAAACAAAAAAAGTAAGTGGAAAGTAATTGAGGAAAAACATCTGATGACCTCTGGTCTCCACACACACATGTATCTGTGCACATTTGCAATTGCACCACACACACACACACACACACACACACACTGCTCTCTAAGAGCCAGGGATTAACTCCACAATAAAGTACTTGCCTATAATCAAGAATAATCAAGGCCTGCAGAGGGGTTAGAAATAGCTCTAGGGGGCTGGAGAGAGAGCCTAGCAGTTAAGAGCACCGACTGCTCTTGCAGAGGACCCGGGTTCAATCCCTAGCACCCACATGGTGGCTGAGAACCGTCTTTAACTCCAGTTCCAGGGGAACCCAAGATCCTCTTCTGACCTCCGCGGCATTGCATGATACGGGTGCACAAACCTATATGCAGACGGTACATTCATACACATAGAAAATAAATAAATAAATAAAAATTAAAAAGAAATAGCTCTAGGATACTAGAAAAACAGGTACTATACATATCATTACACATTGGTCAAAGTCACAGAATACAGAAATCTAAGACCGAATCCTGAAGTAGACTAAGGATCCTGTTGCCAAAAAGGGAAGGGGCAGTGAGATGGCTCAACAGGTTACGGCACTTGCAGCCAAGCCTGACTACCTGAGTTCAAGCCCCAGTGTCTTTAAGTGATGAGCCATTTTGCCAGCTGTTTTGTTTGCTGAGACTGGGTCTCATGTAGTCCAGGTTGGCCTCGAACTCCTCTGGTCCTCAAAAAAGCAACTTTTATGTCTTGAGTCCCAGGATTTCCAGGTGTCCATAACCTTAGCTGGTGTATGTAGTCCTAGGGATAGAACCCAGAACGTCGTGCTTGCTAGGCAGGTGCTGCACAAACTGAGCTTACTCCTCAGTCTTCTGTTTCAGTTTCAGTCCCTCATTCTCTACCTCAGTTTGTTTTCATGGGATTATCACTTAGTTGCCCAGACTGGCCTTGAACTCCTGAAGGATTCAAGCCATCCTCCTTAGCCTCCTGAGCAGCTGAGACCTTAGGTAATTACTGCCAGCTCTCGGTTAATTATTATTATTATTATTATTATTATTTGTATGTTATGTGTATGAGTGTTTTGTGGACATGGGTAAATAAGTGCAACATGTGTATGCAATGCCCACATACACCAGCAGAGGATTCTTGAACAGCTGGAACTGGAGGAAGGATGGTTGCTAGCTACCCTGAGGGTGCTGGGAACTGAACCCAGGTCCTCTGCAAGAGCAGCCAATGAGTCATCTCTCTGCCCCTCTTTAAAAAATATTTTTATATCCGGGCGTGGTGGTGCACGCCTTTAATCCTGGTACTTGGGAGGCAGAGGCAGGCAGATCTTTGTGAGTTCAAGGCCAGCCTGGTCTACAGAGTGAGTTCCAGGACAGCTGGGGCTACAGGGAAAGACAAAAAAAAATTTTTTTATCAATTAAAATTTGTTCTGATACTGGACATAGTAGCACACACCCTTAATCTCAGCACTCAGGAGGAAGCCCCAGGCTGATCTCTGTGAGTTTGAGGCCAGCCTGGTGTATATAGTCGTACACTCTGCTAACCCTCACTACACTCTGTCTTTTCTCTTCCCTATGCCTGTGACACCTTGCTTCCTTACAAATCCCTTTCCCAAATTCATGTCTTGTTTTTTGGGGGGTCTTTTTGAAACATGGACTCCCTATATCCCCAGCTGGCCTGGAATTCACTATGTAGAGCAGGCTGGCTTTGAACTCACAGAGATCTGCCTGCCTTTGACTCCCAAATGCTGGAATTAAAGGCATGCACCACCACACTGGCATCTTTTTGTTTTGTTTTTTGACCCAGTGAGTTTTTCCAGGGCTATCTGTGTGACAACAGATATGTTGGGAAATATATCCATTGGAACCATGCAGACTCAGCAGTGAGTACAGAAAGAAAACAATGAGCCCTTTTCTCAGAAAGTGTCAGAGGCCAATGGTTTAACAGGGAAAGATAAAGTCCCTAACTTTTTTTTTTTTTTGGTCTTTTCGAGACAGGTAGCCCTGGCTGTCCTGGAACTCGCTCTGTAGACCAGGCTGGCCTTGAACTCACAAAAATTCGCCTGCCTCTGCCTCCCGAGTGCTAGGATTAAAGGCATGTGCCACCACGCCCAGCTGCCCCTAATTTTTTATTTTATATATATGAGTGTTTTGCCTGCATGTATGTAAGTGCATCTGTGTTGTGCAGTACCCTCAGAGACCTGAAGAGGGCATCAGATTCCCCTGAAACTGGAGTTTCAGGCAGTTGCTAGGCATCATGTAGGTGCTAGGAACCAACCCCCCCACCTACTCTGGAAGAGCAGCCAGTGCTCTTAACCTCTGAGCCATCTCTCCAAGGATCCCTAACCTATTTTAAAAGTTTTTAATATTTTTTATTATGTTTAAAAATTATATTTTGGGCCAGGCATGGGGATGCACACTTTTAATAATTTTTAATTTAATTTTATTTATTTTTGTATGTGTATGAGTGTACTGTCTGCATGTAGGTTTGTGCACCCGTGTCGTGCAGTGCCGCGGAGGTCAGAAGAGGGTGTCGGATTCCCCTGGAACTGGAGTTCTCCTGGAATTGGAGTCTCAGACGGGTCTCAGCCGCCATGTGGGTGCTGGGGATCGAACCCCGGTCCTCTGTAAGAGCGGTCAGCGCTCTCAACCGCTAGGCCATCTCTCCAGCCCCCTGGGGATGCACACTTTTAATCCCAGCATTCAGGAGGCAGAGGCAGAGGCAGACAGATCTCTGGGAGTTCAATGCCAGCCTGATCTACATAGTTGAGTTCCAGGACAGCTGGGGATACAGAGAGACTGTCTCAAAAACACCCCCCCCCAAAAAAAAATTACATTTTGGGGCTGGAGAGATGGCCTAGCGGTTAAGAGCGCTGACCGCTCTTACAAAGGACCCGGGGTTCGATCCCCAGCACCCACATGGCGGCCGAGAACCGTCTGAAACTCCAATTCCAGGAGAACTCCAGTTCCAGGGGAATCTGGCCTCCGTGGCATTGCATGACACAGGTGCACAGA
The DNA here is from genome assembly GCA_009823505.1 of Rhizomys pruinosus. Lineage (NCBI taxonomy): Eukaryota > Metazoa > Chordata > Mammalia > Rodentia > Spalacidae > Rhizomys > Rhizomys pruinosus. The sequence goes on along the minus strand of VZQC01006355.1, from coordinate 210,829 downwards.
CCTACATGCAGACAGTACATTCATACACATACAGAAATAAATAAAAATTTAAAAAAATTACATTTTGGGGGAGAGCTGCATGCCACAGTACCGGTCTGGAAGGGCACAGGGAACCTGCAGGAATTAGGTCTTTTCTTCCACCAGTAAAATTCAGGGCAAGTGTATTTACTTGAGCTCAGAGAGATCTGCCTGCCTCTACCTCCAGAGTGCTGGGATTAAAGGAGAGCACCACGGAGCCTGAACTTCCCCCAGCTCCTCTGTCCTATCTCTTCCTAATTCAGCCTCTAGCTCCTCCCTCCTCTTCTTCCCCTCCTCGCCCAGCACTCAGGACAGGTGATTGGGTGCTCTCTAGTCTTGCAGCTAAAGGTCTAGACCTGAGGCTAGAGGAGGCTCAGAGATCAAGAGCACAGGCTGCTCTTGCTGAGCCTGGGTTGGGGTCCCAGCACCCACATGGTGGCTCACAGTCCCCTACAACTTCAGTTCCAGGCCATCCGATGCCCTCTTTTGACCTCTTCAGGCATTGCGCACACAGGTGCACTAGCATCCACGCACGCAAAACAGCCACACATATAAAAAATAATAAATAATTTAAAGGCTCGTGCCTGGGGTGTCCCCTGGCCTATGCCACACTCCCGCCCTGGAGTTCCATGACATGCAGGTGAATTAAGGGTGGTCCCTCCCACCAGAGGCCCCGGATTCCCTGGCTGCTTTCAGCTGAGCCCACCCTCCTGGACCGTTGCCACTCACCAGCGTCCAGAGGACGTAGATGGTAAAGAGGGCGAAGGTGAGTGCGATGAGTCCCACGGCCTCCAGCCGGCTGTGCAGGCGCAGGTGGTCCTGGGCTCCTCGAAGGCACAGCCAGCCCGAGATGGCCGCCAGCGGTGTGATGAACAGAAAACACACCATGTCACAGCACAGTGTCCGCTTCTCGCTTCGAGGACCAGGGTCCTTCAGCCACTGTAGGGTGACAGATCAGGGAGAAGGGGAGTGATGAGCCACGACTAACAAAAATTTCAGGGAACCAGGGGGAAGGGGTGCCTGATACCTTGGCTAGTGAGGAAAATCGAAAATGGGGAGCATGGGATGGAGAGAAGACTTAGCAGGTAAAGCACTTGTCATGCAAGCCTGATGACATGAGTTCAGTCCCCAGAACCACATGAAGGCACAACAGACCCACATGCATGCTGTAGCACACATCCATCTGCTCTCACATAGCAAAACCAGCGACAGTAATACATATTCTTTCTAAAGTAAGGCAGGGGCTAGAGAGACAGCTCAGTGGTGCAGAGCACTGGCTGGAGAGACGGCTCAGTGGTGCAGAGCACTGGCTGGAGAGACGGCTCAGTGGTGCAGAGCACTGGCTGGAGAGAAGGCTCAGTGGTGCAGAGCACTGGCTGGAGAGAAGGCTCAGTGGTACAGAGCACTGGCTGGAGAGAAGGCTCAGTGGTGCAGAGCACTGGCTGGAGAGATGGCTCAGTGGTGCAGAGCACTGGCTGGAGAGACGGCTCAGTGGTGAAGAGCACTGACTGTTCTTGCAGAGGACCCGGCACCATCACAGCAGCCAACCATCAGGGAGTCCGTGGGCCTCTGCCGGCATTGCACTCATGGGTGCACTTACAAGCAGCCAAAGCACCCACACACATAAATAAAATAAGGATGAGGGCAGTGAGATGGCTCAGCACGTAAAGGGGCATGCTGCCAAGCCTGACAAGCTGCGTTCGATCCCCAGGTCCCACCTGGCGGAAGCAGAGGAATGACTCCCCGGAAGTTGTCCTCTGATCTCCACACATGCACCGTGCCAGGTGCATGCACACATATAAATAAATAAATGTAATAAAAACTTTTTTGCTGGGCATAGTGGCATGCACCTTTAGTCCCAGTGTTTGGAAGGCAGAAGCAGACAGATCTTTGTGAGATCATGGGTGGTGTGGCCAGTGTGCAACACACAGTGACTTCTGGGCGTGGGGGTAGGGGGGGACTAGGGTAGCCCTATCAAAAAACAAACAAATAAAACCTTTTTTTTTTTTTTGAGACAGCATCTCATAGCTGGCCTGGGGCTTGCTATGTAGACCAGGCTAGCCTTAAACTCACAGAGATCTCCCTGTCTCTGCCTCCCGAGTGCTGGGATTAAAGGTGGGTACCACCATGCCGGACTACATAAACCGTTTTTAAATGGGGAAGATAGCTAGGGAGGTAAAAGCCAGACATAATGAGCAGACCAGGTGGAAAGGGAGATGGCACTCTAGACTTCAGGATCAGCAAAGGTCCTGAGGCAGGCATCAAATCTAAGACAGGAAGAAGAGGGTTCCAGCAGGGATGACCTCCTCATACTGTCCAGCTTGGGATCCCAGTTCCCAGGTGGGCCAGAGGCTTTTCTCCGTTAGTCTTCACCATTGTGGGCAGCAGGTTTCAGGAGTGCATGTTGCTCTTGACACCTCACCTAGGGTGTGGTCCTGCACTTCTCAGTCCTTCTCTGCCAGGGTGGTGAGCCACCAGGAAATGTGCAGTCAAAATTCCAACTGTCACACTCGGCCAAAGTGTGCTTGACCTCTCAAGCCTGGTGTAGCCACGCCCACTTCCTTTGAAGTCACTCTCCAGCTTTTCTTCCCATTAGTTTTTATGTGTGTGTATGTGTGGGCCCATGTGGGAGAGTGCACATGTGTGTGTTTGTGCACATGCATGTGTGCCTGCATGTGTGTGCGGATATGGAGGCCTAAGGATGACATCAGGAATCATTCTCAGTCTTCCCTTATTCACAGCCTCTCTCAATCAAAATCAGAGCTTGCCGATATGGGTCATCTTGTTTGCCAGGTTGCTTCACCTTCCAAGGCTGGGATGACAGGCAGCCAGCCACCTCACCATCTAACATCTATATGGGCTCCTTCTAATCCTAGTGCCTCCCACTCCCAAGTCCTGAGATGACAGGTATATACTACCTGGTGAAGCAAACAAACACTGTGCAACTGAGCAACATTCCCAGCTCCTTCTCCTTTTTAAAAAATCATTTATTTTCTATTTATGAATACTTTGCCTACATGTATATAAGTGCATCATATGCATGTAATACACAAGGAGGCAGAAGGGGGCACTGGATCCCCTGGAACGTGAGTTACAAACAGTTGGGGCAGCCATGTGGGTACTGGGAACAGAACCCCAGTAGTCTGCAAAAGCAGCCAATGCTCTTAACCACTGAGCCATCTCTCCAGCTCTGCCCCCCTTTAACAACCTATTCTACCAGCTCTGCCCCCCTTAACTTAACCTATTCTACCAGCTCTGCTCCCCCTTTAACTTAACCTATCCTACCAGCTCTGCCCCCCTTTAACAACCTATTCTACCAGCTCTGCCCCCCTTTAACTTAACCTATCCTACCAGCTCTGCCCCACTTTAACAACCTATTCTACCAGCTCTGCCCCCCTTAACTTAACCTATCCTACCAGCTCTGCCCCCCTTAACTTAACCTATCCTACCAGCTCTGCCCCCCTTTAACTTAACCTATCCTACCAGCTCTGCCCCCCTTACCTGAACCCCTTCTATCCATTTAAGCTCCTCTGGCCTCGAGACCTTTACTCTTTTTTTAATTCTTTAGGTCTCACCTTGGGAATCTGGGGATTCACCTCCTGCCAAGCCCCCCACCCCTTTAAATTTTTATTTATTTAATTTTTATGTGTATGAGTGTTTTGCCTGCATGTAAGTGCACTGTATGTGTATGCCCACAGAGGCCAAAAGAGGGGGTCAAATCTCCTGGAACTACAGTTACAGATGGTTATTAGCTGCCACGTGGGTGCTGGGAACTGAACCCGGGTCCTCTGTAAGAGCAGTAAATGCTCTTAACCACTGAGCCATCTCTCTAGCCCCATCCTCTCCCTCATTTTAAATCTCTTTCTCTCTCCCCTACTGGTGTACAAGTGCCACAGGGCACAAGTGAAGGTCAGAGGGCAACTTTGGGTGTCTGTCAGTCCTCCGCTCCCACCTTATTTAAGACAGGGTCTTCTACTGCTTTGCTGTAGGACACACCAGGCCAGCTGGCCCAGAAGCATCAGGTATTTTCCTGCTTCCACCTCCGATCTTGCCATACGAGTACTGGGATTATAGACCTGAGCTACCATGCCTGTCTTTACATGGGCACTGGAGATTCGAACTAGGTCCTCATGCTTGCAAGGCATGTGCTGAACCCACTGAACTATCTCCCTAATTCCCAAGGCCTCTTTTGACCCCCAAGTGTTGCCCTCAACATACTCATTCCTACAATGTTTTGCTCTGTGATGGTTAGTATTAAGTGTCAACCTCACAGAATCTGTGAAGAGAGTCTCCACGAGAGACTGACTCATCAGGTTGTCCTCTGAGGGAGTTTCTTTTCTTTTCCTTTTTTTTTTTTTTTTTTCTTTCCTTTCTTTTCTTTTTTTGGTCTTTTTCGAGACATTTTTTTTTGTAGCTCCAGCTGTCCTGGAACTCACTCTGTAGACCAGGCTGGCCTTGAACTCACAGAGATCCGCCTGCCTCTACCTCCCAAGTGCTGGGATTAAAGGTGTGTGCCACCACGCCAATTTCCTTTTAAAACTTTTTTTTTGGGGGGGAGCCAGGAATGGTGGCACATGCCTTTAAAACCAGCACTTGGGAGGCAGAGGCAGGCTGATCTCTGTGAGTTCAGGGCCACCCTCCTCTACATAGAGAGTTCCAGGATAGCTGGGACTGTAGGGAGATCCTGTTTCAAAAAGACCAAAAAAAAAAAAATCCATTTTAAAAATGTATTTATTTGGGGCTGGAGATATGGCTCAGCAGTTATGAGTACCAACTGCTCTTGAAGAGGACCCAGGTTCGATTCCCAGCACCCACATGGAGGCTAAGAACCATCTTTGACTCCAGTTCCAGGGGAATCCAACACCCTCTTTTGACCTCTATAGCACTGCACAACACGGGTGCACCAACCTACATGCAGACAGTACATTCATACACATAAGAAAAGTTTTTTAAAAAATGTATTTATTTTATGTGTATAGTATTTTGCTTGCATGTATATATACACTCATGTCATGCAATACCTGCGGAGGCCAGAAGAGGGCATCAGATCTCCTGCAACTGGAGTTATAGATCATTAGCAGCTATGTGGGTGCTGGAAACAGAACCCAGGTTCTCTGCAAGAGCAGCCAGTGTTCTTAACTGCTGAGCCATCTCTCTAGTCCCTAACATTCTTTTCTAAAAGAGAAAAAGCAGTCCAGGAAAGGTAGTGCCTGCCTGTGATCCCTGCACTCAGGAGGCAGAGACAAAAGGACAGCAGCAAATTCAAGGCAAACCTGGCTATTCAGGACAGCACAGTGAGATGCAGTCTCCAGAAAACAGCAGGGATTGAGGGCACAGGGAATCAAGGGCTGGGTATGTGGCTTGGTTGGCAGAGCACTTGCTTAGCATACATGAGGCCTGGGGTTCCATGCCAGCAATGCATAAACTAGATGATATTCATGTGTGTAATCCTAGCACTCAGGATATTCATGATATTCACGTGTGTAATCCTAGCACTCAGGATAGTCATGATATTCACGTATGTAATCCTAGCACTCAGGATAGTCATGATATTCATGTGTGTAATCCTAGCACTCAGGATAGTCATGATATTCATGTGTGTAATCCTAGCACTCAGGATAGTCATGATATTCATGTGTGTAATTCTAGCACTCAGGATATTCATGATATTCATGTATGTAATCCTAGCACTCAGGATATTCATGATATTCATGTGTGTAATCCTAGCACTCAGGATAGTCATGATATTCACGTGTGTAATCCTAGCACTCAGGATATTCATGATATTCATGTGTGTAATCCTAGCACTCAGGATATTCATGATATTCATGTGTGTGATCCTAGCACTCAGGATAGTCATGATATTCATGTGTGTAATCCTAGCACTCAGGAAGTGAAGGCTAGAAGATTATTCTGAGCTACACAGCTAGTTTGAGGCCAGTCTGGTATACATGAGACCCTGTTTTTTAAAAACAGAAGCACAGCCAGGTATGGTGAAACACACCTTTAATTCCAGCCCTCTGGGGAGGCAGAGGCAGGCAGCTCTCTGTGAGTTCAAGGCCAGCCTGGTGTACACAGTGAGTTCCAGGACAGCTGGGGCTATAGGGAGACCATGTCTCAAGAACACCAAAAAAAGAAAAAAAAAAAAAAAAAAGGAAGAAGAATTAGAATTAGAATTAGAATTAGAGGAGGAGAAGGAGGAGGAGGGAGAGGAAGAGGGAACGGAGGAGGAGGAGGAGGAGGAGGAAGAGGAGGAAGAGGAGGAGGAAGAGGAAGAGGAAGAGGAAGAGGAAGAGGAAGAACAGGGGCTGGAGAGAGAGATGGCTCAGAGGTTAAGAGCACTGGCTGCTCTTCCAGAGGATCCAGATTCATTCTAATTTCTGGGGATCCAACACCCTCATCTGGCCTCATATACATTAAGGCAAAACACACAAAAATAAAAATAAATAAATTTAAATTAAAAGCCAGGTATGGTTGCATAGTCTTTAATCCCATCACTTGGGAGGCAGAGGCAGGAAGATACACAGATTTGTTTCAGACAAGCTCCTTCTCCAACCTACTGAGGCACCTCCTGTCTGTTCCTACTCTGGACTCCCCCTAGCAAGGATACCTCTGTGAGTGGTCGGGGCCGCTTTTCCACCGCAAACTCGGTGTGGCACAGCTCGCAGTAGCTGGTGTTGGACGAGGACAGCCATTTCTCCAGGCAGCTCTTGTGCACGGCTCCCAGCGTTCCGGTGCAGCCACAAGGGGACAGCAAGCTCTCGGCATTGGCTCCCTCGTGGCAGATCCGGCAGAAGGGGCAGTCACTTGATAGACAGAGATGAGGTTAAGGAAATGAGGGCGGGCTTCCCGCAGGTAGCTTCGTCACTACCAAGGAGGTTACAACTGTAGTCACTCTTGCCCCCATGCTGCTGCTTCGGGAACTCCTAGGCATCCTTTATCAGCACAGCTCCCATCCCATCGTCCTCTGCTTCAGGAAGCATTTTCCAGCTCCTTCCACAGGGCCGCCTGCCTCCTGTGCACTTGTGTACCTGCTGCTCGGGAACTCCTAGGCATCCTTTATCAGCACAGCTCCCATCCCATCGTCCTCTGCTTCAGGAAGCATTTTCCAGCTCCTTCCACAGGGCCGCCTGCCTCCTGTGCACTTGTGTACCTGCTGCTCGGGAACTCCTAGGCATCCTTTATCAGCACAGCTCCCATCCCATCGTCCTCTGCTTCAGGAAGCATTTTCCAGCTCCTTCCACAGGGCCGCCTGCCTCCTGTGCACTTGTGTACCTGCTGCTCGGGAACTCCTAGGCATCCTTTATCAGCACAGCTCCCATCCCATCGTCCTCTGCTTCAGGAAGCATTTTCCAGCTCCTTCCACAGGGCCGCCTGCCTCCTGTGCACTTGTGTACCTGCTGCTCGGGAACTCCTAGGCATCCTTTATCAGCACAGCTCCCATCCCATCGTCCTCTGCTTCAGGAAGCATTTTCCAGCTCCTTCCACAGGGCTGCCTGCCTCCTGTGCACTTGTGTACCTGCTGCTCGGGAACTCCTAGGCATCCTTTATCAGCACAGCTCCCATCCCATCGTCCTCTGCTTCAGGAAGCATTTTCCAGCTCCTTCCACAGGCCTGCCTGCCTCCTGTGCACTAGTGTACCTGCTGCTCTCTCACTTTTCCCGCAATACCATCCTGATTCTTCTAAGTCATGACCCACTGAATTCTTGGTCCTCGCGCTGGTTATCTTTGTCAGCTTGGTAGGATCGAGGATCACTCTGGAGACAAATCTCTGGGCATAGCTGTGTGCTATTTTCTATATTCGGTTCACTGCCAAGTGGGAAGATCCACTCTAAACAAGCCTGGCACCGTTCTATGGGATAGGGTCCTGGACTGAATAAAAAGGAAAAGAGCAGGGTCAGTGGGCTGGCTCAGTGAATAAAGGTGCTTGCTGCCAAGTGTGACAACCTGAGTTCGATTCCCAGGACCCACAGGGTGGAAGGAGAGAACTGACACCGGAAAGTTGTTCTAGTATCTCCACATGCACGCCAATGGCAGAGGCATGAGTACACACACACACAAATTATTTTATGTACGTGAGCATTTTACTGTATGTACGACATGCACCTGTGTTGCATAATGCCCACGAAGGCAGGAAGAGAGTACTGGATCCTCTGGAACTGGAGTTATAGATGGGTGTTAGCTGCTATGTGGATGCTAGGAAATGAACTCAGGTCTTTTGCAAGGGCAGCCAGGGCTCTTAATCATTAAGCCATCTCTCCAGCCCTTATTTTATCTTATTTTGTTATGTGTATGAATGTACTGTCTGCATGTATGTGAATGCACCAGTGTTGTGCAGTGCCTGTGGAGGTCAGCAGAGAGCATCAGATTCCCCTAGAATTGGAGTTACATCAGTTGTTAGCTGCTATGTGGATGCTAGAAACCAAATCCAGGTCCTCTGCAAAAGCAGCCCGTGCTGTTAACCACTGAGCCATTTCTCTAGCCCCACCAGGGATTGTTTAAAGGGAACAAGCAGACTGAGTACAAGCATTGGTCTCTCTCCTTCCTAACTATGGATGCAAAGTGACCAGCTGCCTCCCACTCCCGCTGCTGTGACTTCCCCACCTTGTTGGACTGTAACCTGGAATTGCGGGACAAAATAACCCTCCTTCCCGAAGCTGCTTCTGTCGTGTATTTCGTTCCTGCAAGCAGACAACTAATACAGTCCTCCAAGACTACGGCAGAGCTGGGGATATTGGTCCCCACCAATCAGGATGCTACCCACCCCAGGATGTGGGGACCATCTTGGAGAGAGTTTGTATGATATGATCAGAGGCAGAGAGAATTTCTGAACTCCTTATTCCCACCCCCAAACCAAAACAGCCAGATGAACGCAAGCCTGAAGCTGCGGGCTGTCTCCTAGCCTCTGTGTGGTGCAGCCAATCATGTCAGCACAGAGAAAAGGCAGAGCCAAGAAACAAGAGCACAGTCCCCAGAACCAGGGCATGGTGGTAGCCCAGGCCTGTCACCCCAGGACTCAGGAGACCTCAAGGCCAGCTTGGGCTACACAGTGAGATTTTATCACAACTAAAAAAGAAGCAAAATAGTCGGGCATGGTGGCATATGCCTTTAATCCTAGCACTTGGGAGGCAGAGGGAGGCGGATCTCTGTGAGTTCAAGGCAGCCCGGTCTACAGAGAGAGTTCCAGGACAGCTGGAGCTACAGGGAGACCCTGTCTCAAAAAGACAAAAAAAAAAAAAAAAAGCAAAAGGAGTCAGGTGGTGTGTGATGGTACATGTCCTTAAACCTAGTACTCAAAAAAAGGAGGAGGAGGAGGAGGAGGAGGAGGAGGAGGAGGAGGAAGACGAGGGAGGAAGATGAGGAGGAAGAGGAGGAGGAAGAGGGGGAGAAGGAAGAGGAGGGAGGGAGAGGAAGAAGAGGAAGAGGAGGAAGAGGAGGTAGAGGAGACAAAGATGATGACAAAGATGACAACAACTGTGGAGCTGGCTTAGGGATAAAATGAGAACATGACGACCCAGGTTGAAAGCCCAGAACATGCGTAAGCACATCAGTGTGGATGTGTAATCCTAGCACTTCCATTGTGAGAAGGAAGGCAGAGTCAGAAGAATCCCCAGAAAGTTACAGTGTATGCAACATAACAATAAAATAGAAAACAAGGACAAACACCCAAGGTTGTCCTCTGTCCTTCTTGTGTGCACCCATATTCACACACACAGATATACAAACATGCACATGCATACACTAACACACATCACACACACAAATACACACACACACACATACACACACGATATTTTTTTTTTGAGACAGGGTCTCCCTGTAGCCCAGCCTAGAACTAGCCCTGTAGACCAGGCTGGCCTTGAACTCACAGAGATCTGCCTGTCTCTGCCTCCCAAGTGCTGGGATTAAAGGCCTGCGCCACCACACCCAGCTTAAAGATGGTTCTTAACTGCCATGTGGGTGCTGGGAATCGAACCCAGGTCTTCTACAAGAGCAGTCAGTGCTCTTAACCGCTGAGCCATCTCTCCAGCCCACATACAAGATTTTTAAAAGACATTATCAGAGATCCTGTGCCCACCTGAAGGTCAAATTTCCTGAGAAACCCGCCTGTATGAAAAAATTACTCATCTGTTCTGCAACTGTGAGGGAGGACACGGGGGTAGATGAGTGGACAGTCAAGACAAAACAAAACAAAACATGCACACACAGCTGCCGTGGGAAAGTCTCCAGTCATAGCCCAGTCTCTGGGGAAGTTGGGTTCTTCCTGGGGCGGCCCAGGAAGGCAAGAGGTGTGGCTTTAATGGACCTCCAGGCTATTCAGTACATGAGTCATTGTTTTCCAAACATTTCTCCCCAGAAAGCAGAGGTTGCTGGGAACACACACACACACACACACACACACACACACACCCTTCTGTGTTCCAGCTAAGGTTTTTTTTCTCCCCTCTTCTCAGACATTCCTGTTTTGGTGTGGAGGCCTGGCTACTTTTAAAAGAGCCCATCAGGGGTCTGGAGCTGTTGCTGGGTTAGTACCCTGTTTCCTTAGTATGCGCGAAGCCCTGAGTTCTATCCACACTATAACAGGTGTGTTACATGCTGGTGCATACCTGTGATCCCAGCATTTGGAGGTGGAGACAATCAGGAGTTTAAGGTTGCAGACTAGCCTATGCTAAATGAGACCCTGTCTCAAAGCAAACAAATAAAAATGCCCAACAGACCAGAGTCCAAAAGACAAAGCTCACCTTTCTTTCAGTCCCTAAGATGCTGTTTCCTTTTGCCAAGTCAAAAGGGCATTTCCGTGACCTAGGAGATGGCAGTGGGTAAAATACTTGGCATAAGGACCACAGTTTGCATCTCCAGAACCAAATAAATGGCAGGTGGGTATAGACACTCATCCATAATCCCAGCACTCATGAGCTATAGACAGGGGATCCCCAGAATAAGCCAGGAAACTAGATTAGCCAAGTCAAAAAGCTCTGGGTTAAAGTAAGACTGTCTCTATCTCTGTCTCCATATATATATGAACTGGAAATAGATGAAGACACAGGACATCAACCTCTGGCCTTCACATGTATGTGCACACATAACCATACACACATGACCACACACATGCAAACATACATACACCACAAACACACATTTTTTTTTTTTTGAGATGGGGGTCTCCCTGTAGTCCCAGCTGACCTGGAGCTGGCTCTGTAGACCAGGCTGGCCTTGAACTCACAGAGATCCGCCTGCCTCTGCCTTCTAAGTGCTGGGATTGAAGGTGTGCACCATCATTTGCTGATCTTTTGTTTTTATGTTTATTTTTGAGATAGGGCATCAGATAGCCCAGGCTGGCCTCAAACTTGGTATGTAGCTGACAATAAACTTGAACTTCTGGTCCTTTTGGGGATGACAAGTGTATGTCACCATACCGGAGGTCAAACGCAGGGCTCTGTACATGGTGGTTATCTAGTAATTTTTTTTTTTTTGGTCTTTTTGAGACAGGGTCTCCCTTTAGTCCCAGCTGGCCTTATGTAGACCAGGTTGGCCGTGAACTCACAGAGATCCGCCTGCCTCTGCCTCCTGAGTGCTGGGATTAAAGGCATGTGCCACCACGCCCGGCTCATCTAGTAATTTTATGTGTGAGTGTACTGCCTGCATGTGTGTAGCTGCACCAGGGTCATGCAACGTCTTCTGAGGTCAGAGAGGGCACTGAATTCCCCTGGAACTGGAGTTACAGACCAGGTGGGTGCCAAGAAGCCTAGGTCCTCTGTAAGAGCAGCCAGTGCTCCTAACCACTGAGCCATCTCTCCAGCTCTGTATAACTAAAATATATTTATTTATTTATTTATTTATTTTCGTATGTGTATGAATGTACTGTCTTCATGTAGGTTTGTGCACTTGTGTCGTGCAATGCCACTGAGGTCAGAAGAGGACGTCGGACTCCCTTGGAACTGGAGTTAAAGACAGTTTTCAGCCACCATGTGGGTGCTGGGGATCGAACCTGGGTCCTCTGCAAGAGCAGACAGTGCTCTTAACCACTAGGCCATCTCTCCAGCCCCATAAAATATTTTTTAAAAAGATATTTAGAGGCTGGAGAGATGGCTCGGTGGTTAAGAACACTGGTGGTTCTTGCAGAAGACCTGGGTTCGAATCCCAGCACCCACATGGCAGCTAACAACTGTCTAACTCCAGTTTCAGGGAATCCAACATCCTCTTTTGTACTCCAAGGGCACTGAATGACAGAGACACACTTACATGCAGGGAATACATACACATAAAAAAATATTGAAAAAAAAGATGTGAATGTTCAACTTATAAACAAAATACTAAAAAAAAAAAGATATTTAATTTGGGGCTGGAGAGATGGCTCAGTGGTTAATAGCACTGACTGCTCTTGCAGAGGACCCGAGTTCAATTCCCAGCACCCACATGGTGGCTAAGCACCATCTTTAGCTGGGCGTGGTGGTGCATGCCTTTAATGCCAGCACTCCAGAGGCAGAGGCAGGCAGATAGCTGTGAGTTCAAGGCTAGCCTGGTCTACAGAGTAGTGAGTTCCAGGCCAGCTGGGGCTACAGGGAAACCCTGTCTCAAAAAGATAAAAATAAATAAATTAATTAATTAATTAATTAAATAAAGTGCTAGGATTAAAAGTATCACCGCTGGGCATGGTGGCGCACATCTTTAATCCTAGCACTTGGGAGGCAGAGGCAGGTGGATCTTTGTGAGTTCAAGGCCAGCCTGGTCTACAGAGTGAGTTCCAGGACAGCTGGGGCTACAGGGAGACCTTGTCTCAAAACAAACAAACAAAAATAAATAAATAAAAAATAAAAGTATCACCACACACAAAAGAAAAAAAAAAGATATTTAATTTACGATGAGTATAAAATAGCAAAAAAAAAGATATTTAGTAGCCGGGCATGGTGACGCACACCTTTAATTATAGCACTTGGGAGGCAGAGGCAGGAGGATCTGGATCTCTGTGAGTTCAAGGCCAGCCTGGTCTATATAGTGAGCTCCAGGCCAGCTGGGACTAAAGGGAGACCCTCTCTGAAAAAGACCAAAAAAAAAAAATATACTTATTTTCTGCTGGCCTTGGGGGCTCGGTGGTGCACCCTCTTAATCCCAGCACTTGTGAGGCAGAGCAGATGGGTCTCTGTGAGTTCAAGGCCAGCCTGATCTACATAGTGAGCTCCAAGCCAGCTGGGGCTACAGGAAGGCCCTGTCTCTAAAAGACCAAGTAACAAAGATCAAAGGTGTGCACCACCATGCCAGCAAGATATTTATTTTTTAATTATGCATATGAGGGAGTGACATATGTAAAAAAGGTGTTGGATCCTCTGGAGATGGTATTACAGATAGCTGTGAGACCCCCTACACCAAGTAGGTGCTAAATCTGAACTCAGGTCCTCTGAAAGAACATTACTGGTTCTTAACTCATGAACCAGCTCTCCAGTACCTCAGCTCCTTTCTAATTCTTTGGCTTAATTGGCCCTGCTCCACACACAAACATCACCTGAAGGATCTGTCACAATGGCTCAGTGGGTAAAGGCACTCGCTGTCAAGCTTGATGACATGAGTTTAATCTCTAGGATTCACATGATGGAAGGAGAGGACTTACTCCCACAAATAGTCTTCTGACTTCCACATATGCCATAGCACATGTGTGCATGCATACACACACACACACACACACACACACACATACTGTAAATAACTGGAATTTTTTGAAACATTCACAGGAAAGGAATTCCCATTCCGGAAACCAACAACCAATTCAGAACGGAAGTGGTGAGAACCTTGAAGAAGAGCCAAGTGAGTTTGGAGTTTCTTCTGGGAAGCCCTGAAAAGCTCTGGAAACAGCAAATTCAGACAAAGGGGAAGAAACAAAACTTAAGATTTATCAAGCCCTTACTACGTACTAGGCACTTTGGGAGGTGTTTTTAGTTTTGTTTCTGTTTGGGTTCATTTCTTTTTTTTTTTTTAATTTTTTTTTAAATTTTATTTATTTCCGTATGTGTATGAATGTACTGTCTGCATGCAAGTTTGTGCACACGTGTCGTGCAATGCCGCAGAGGTCAGAAGAGGGCGTCGGATTCCCCTGGAACTGGAGTTCTCCTGGAATTGGACTTTCAGACGGTTCTCAGCCGCCATGTGGGTGCTGGGGATCGAACCCGGGTCCTCTGTAAGAGCGGTCGGCGCTCTTAACCGCTAGGCCATCTCTCCAGCCCCATTTCTTTTTTTTTTTTGGTTCATTTCTTTTACCTTGTATATGTATGTGTGTGTGTGTGTGTGTGCGTGCGCGCGTGTGTGTGTATGTGTATGTGTGTGTGTGTATGTGTATGTGCATGTGTGTGCATGTGCGTGCGTGTATGTATGTGTGTGCGTGTGTGCATGTATATGTATGTGTGTGCGCGTGTGTGTATATGTATGTGTGTGCGTGTGTGTGTGTGTGTGTGTGTGTGTGCCACAGTGGAGGTCAGAGGACACCCCCAGGTGGCAATGCACACCTGCCGCCTTGCTGAGGCGGGGTTTCTGCTGTTTGCATGTGCCCTGCTAGTTCCCAGGAGCTTCTGGAACTTCACCCATTTCCATCTCCCATCTCCTCATAGGGGTAGGTATAGGAGTATAGACTTGAGCCACCATACCTGGATTTTTATTTGCATTCCAGAGATTCAGTCAGATCCTCATACTTACACAGCAGTTACTTACCCACTGAGTCACCTTTCCAGCCTGGTATTATTTATTTATTTACTTAGGGGTTTTTGTGGGTTTGTTTTTTTTTTTTTTTTTTTTTGGTCTTTTTGAGACAGGGTCTCCCTGTAGCTCTGGCTGTCCTGGAACTCACTATATAGACCAGGCTGGCCTTGAACTCACAAATATCCGCCTGCCTCTGCCTCTCAAGTGCTAGGATTAAAGGTGTGCACCACCATGCCCGGCCCTACTTACTTATTTTTTTAAGACAGGGTGCCACATATCCCAGGCTGGCCTCTAACTTACTATGCAGCCAAAGATGACCTTGAGCTCTCTCTTTTTTCTTTTTTTTTTGGGGGGGGGCTTTTTGGCTTTTTGAGACAGGATTTCCCTGTAGCCCCAGCTGGCCTGGAACTGGCTATGTAGACCAGCCTTGAACTCACAGATATCCACCTGCCTCTGCCTCCCCAGTGCTGGGATTAAAGGTATGCACCACCACAGAACTCTTGATCTTCCTGCATCAACCTCCTCAGGGCTGGGGTGGCAAGCATGTACCACCAGGTCAGTGTTTGTTTGTTTGTTTTTATTACACAGGGTCTCATCTGTAGCCCAGGCAATCCTAGAACTCACTGTATAACCCAGGCTGGGCTTGAATTCATCTTGTAACATGAGCCAGCCTCAATGTGATGATCCCCTTGCCTTGGCTTCTCTAGTGTTACACCAGGTGCAACAAAGGTGTTCTGTC
The DNA here is from genome assembly GCA_009823505.1 of Rhizomys pruinosus. Lineage (NCBI taxonomy): Eukaryota > Metazoa > Chordata > Mammalia > Rodentia > Spalacidae > Rhizomys > Rhizomys pruinosus. The sequence continues at coordinate 195,387 of VZQC01006355.1, read as the reverse complement.
TCATTCTACAGTAAGCCTGAGAAGAGTCTCACTGTACCTCCACTTTACTGATGTTGAAAGAGTTCCAAGAAGTTTGGCATAGTGGTACACACCTATAATTCTCCAGAAGGTAAAGACAGGAAAATCATTAATTCAAGGCTAGCCAAGCTACATACCAAGTTACCAAACTTGGGGTCAGCTTGGGTTACACGAAACCCTGTCTCAAAAAGGAAGAAGAAGAAGAAAAAAAGGAGCCAGGCATGGTGCCACAAGCCTTTAATTTCAGCAGAGATGAAAGGTAGGTGGATCTCTCTGAAATGGTCTATACAGTGAATTTCAGGCCAGCTGGGGCTAAGGGAGACCCTGTTTCAAGAAAAAGAGGTTTTGTGCTGGAGAGACAGCTCAGTGGTTAAGCACTGGCTGCTTCTTCTGCAGAGAACCTGGGTTCAGTTCCCAGCACCCACATGGTATCTAACAACTGTCCAAAAAAAAAAAAAAAAAAAAAAACTGTCCTTAATTCCAGTTCCAGGGGATCTGACATCCTTTTCTGAACTCCATGGATTTGCACACACAAGTGCACTTACATCCATGAAGGCACAAAACTCGCATACATAAAATATAAATAAGTAATGTTTTTAAAAGGAAGGAGGAAGAGAAGAAGAAAAGGGAAAGGAACGAAAGAGAAGGGGTATGAAGACCTGTAAGTTATTACTGTGTGTCTGAGTGTGTGTGTGTGTGTGTGTGTGTGTGTGTATGTGCGCGCGCGCGCGCGCGCGCGTGTGGAGTGTGGAGAATTAGAAAGAGAGAGATTAAGTATGCAGGTATTTGTGCCTGTGCACATGTATGTGGAGGACCACACATATGTCGAGTGTCCTTTTTTTATTTTATTTATTTATTTTCATATGTGTATGAATGTACTGTCTGCTTGTAGGTTTGTGCACCCATGTTGTGCAATGCCGCGGAGGTCAGAAGAGGGTGTCAGATTCCCCTGGAACTGGAGTCCTCCTGGAATCGGAGTTACAGACAGTTCTCGGCTGCCATGTGGGTGCTGGGGATCGAACCCGGGCCCTCTGTAAGAGCAGTTGATGCTCTTAACCTCTAGGCTATCTCTCCAGCCCCTCACGTGTCCTTCTTTACAGTCTCTCTCACTAAAGTGGAAGCATTTTTTTTGTTTGTTTTTTTGAGACAGGGTCTCCCTGTAGCCCCAGCTGTCCTGGAACTTGCTCTGTAGATCAGGCTGTCCTTGAACTCACAAAAATCCGCCTCCCTCTGCCTCCCAAGTGCTAGGATTAAAGGTGTGCACCACCACGCCAGGCTAGTTTTTTTTTTTTTTTTTTTTTTGAGGCAGGCCCTCCTTATACCCCTAGCTGGCCTGGAACTCTCTATGTAGACCAGGCTGGCCTTGAACTCACAGAGATCTGCCTGCCTCTGCCTCCTGAGTACTAGGATTAAAGGCCTGCACCACCTTGCCCAGCTGGACCACCTCTGTCCCCACCTTGGTTCTTTCTTTCCACCTTTAACGGGGCCCAGGGGTGGAACTCACATCATCAGGCTTGCACAGCCAGCTCTTTATCCACTGACTCATCTTGCTGGTCCTGCATTTTCAATTTATGAATTTACAATGGGCTCATTAGAACATATCTTCATTATGGATCAAGGGACATTACAGACTGCTCCTCAGGTAGCAAATCCTACTTTCTGGGGACTGTAATAACATTGGATTCTCAGAACAACCCGATGAGAAAGGAATTGCTATTTTAGAAACTCGATCTCATTTGTTCCAGGTTAGTCAGGGAGGGAAGGGCGTCTATTGCGGATGTCAGTTCAGACACTGCCCTCTACAGCCTCATTCCTGTCACTCCTTGTGCTGCTTTGCCAAAGCCCAAGTTCACAGGTGTACAAATCACGCACTATCTTCCCAGCATAACAGCCATTAGCATCTTCACCAGAGCCCTTGTGATGACTCACAAGCCATTTTCAAAAACAAGCCTGTTGGGACTGCAAAGATTGGCTCAGTGGACAGCACTCAGGAGACAAGGCAGGTGGATTTCTGTGAGTTCAAGGCCAGCCTGATCTACACAGTTCCAGGCCAGCTGGGGCTACAGGGAGACTCTGTCTCAAATAGATTTTTTCTGGTATATTTTTTTTAAATAGTTTGATATAATTTTCGCAACAGTTTTTTTTTTTTAATTTTATTTATTTCTGTATGTGTATGAATGTACTGTCTGCATGTAGGTCTGTGCACCCATGTCGTGCAATGCCACGGAGGTGAGAAGAGGGTCTCGGATTCCCCTGGAACTGGAGTTCTCCTGGAATTGGAGTTACAGACGGGTCTTAGCTGACATGTGGGTGCTGGGGATCGAACCCGGGTCCTCTGTAAGAGCGGTCGGTGCTCTTAACCGCTAGGCCATCTCTCCAGCCCTTTTTTCTGGTATTTTTTGAGAACTTGAGCTCTTTTTCTTTTTGGCTTTTTGAGACAGGGTCTCGCTATGTAGACCAGGCTGGCCTTGAACTCACAAAGATCCGCCTGCCTCTGCCTCCCAAGTGCTAGGATTAAAGGCATGCGCCACCTTTTTTTTAAAAAAAGGACTCTTACTCCTCCTGCAGAGGCCCCGGGTTGGGGTCCCAGCACTCACATGGAGTGGCTCACAACTGCCTATAACCGCAGAAGCGAGGGATCCAATGCCGTCTTTTGGTCTACACAGGCACTATATGCATTTGGTGCATATAAACCCATGCAGGTACAGACACATATACATAAATAACGAATAAATAAATGTCTTAAAAAAAAAGATTAGCCCGCCGGGCGTGGTGGCGCACGCCTTTAATCCTAGCACTTGGGAGGCAGAGGCAGGAGGATCTTTGTGAGTTCAAGGCCAGCCTGGTCTACAGAGTGAGTTCCAGGCCAGCTGGGACTACAGGAAGACCCTGTCTCAAAAAGACCAAAAAAAAAAAAAAAAGGATTAGCCCTACTGACTACTGACCTTCCCTCCTAGAAGGGCCACTGGACCCTCAGCTGCGATCCCAGCCACTACTTCCTGTTGGCGGTATTCAGTTATTCCACAGCTACACATGGTCTTATGTTCTTGGAAAGTTACCAGTGCTTACAGTATGTGGAAAGTTAACAAAAGCAAGGGACTTGCTGGGGATGGTGCTGCATGCATTTAAATCCTAATACTCAGGAGGCAGAGGCAGACACATCTCTGAGTTCATGCCTGTCTGGTCTACATAAAGAGGTCCAGGTCAGCTGAGACAAAAAAAAAAAAAAAAAAAAAAAAAATAAAAATAAATGCCAAGCATGGTGGCGCATGCCTTTAATCCCAGCACTCAGGAGGCAGAAGCAGGTGGATCTCTGTGAGTTCAAGGCCAGCCTGGTCTACAGAGCAAGCTCCAGGCCAGCAGGGACTAAAGAGAGACCCTGTCTCAAAAAGACAAAAAAAAAAAAAAGTTCAAGGTCTAAACTTGTGAGATGGTTTAGCAGGTAAAGATGCTTGTCACCAAGCCTAATAAACTGAGTTTAATCCCTGGGACCCACAAAGTAAAAGGAGAGACTCCTGAAAGTTGTCTTCCACTGTGGCACGCCCATACACACACAATAAGTAAATGAATAAATGTAATATTGGCCGGGCGTGGTGACACATGCCTTTGATCCTAGCACTCAAGAGGCAGAGCCACACAGATCTCTGTAGTTCAAGGCCAGCCTGGTCTACGTAGTGAGCTCCAGGCCAGCTGGGACTAAAGAGAGACCCTGACTCAAAAAGACCAAAAAAATAAATAAAAAATAAAAGAAAGAGGGGACTCCATCTATGCAGTCTGAGAAAGTTGTCGTACATGCTGGAGTAAGACTTTCTGGTGAAGTGACTGCTTTGGGGTGACCCACGTTCCTGCCCATAATCCCTCACCCATGGTCTGTAAGTAAATGCAATAAACTAACTGGTTCCCTAAGCCTGACTTCAGTGGAATTGTATTTTGGCCTATCATTGGTGTCCTACCTTTGGGGATGGAGATGTAGCAAGTCTTTGTTATATCTCCCCTAGAAAAAGTTCACACAACATCTGTCAACATTTGATCTTCAGATTTCCCACAATAATTTGGAATTTTAGAGCTTAAGATCTTATCCACAGTTTCGCTCATACTAGGCAAGCAGTCTATCACCAAGCCATAACCATAGCCCCAATTTGCTCATTCATTATTTTGAGAGAGTCCTGCTATATAGCCTAGGCTGGCCTCAGACTCTCTGTAGCCCAGGCTAGCCTTGGACTTTGATTTCTCTTGCCTCAACATCTAAGTGATATGATTTTATAAGCACGTTCTTTGATGTGTATGTTCCTGTAGGTGTACATGTGGGTACAGGTGCTCACGTGCATGTGAAGGCCACAGACCAACACTGGGTGCCATTCCTCAGGGGCCATCCACCTTGTTTTTTGAGACAGGGTCTCTTGTTGGCTTGAGGATGTCTACCTTTTTTTCAATTTTAAATATTCATTCATATGTGTGTGTGCGTACCCACATACACGTGCCTTAGCACACATGAAGAGGTTAGGGGACAACTTTTGGAAGCTTATTCTTCCCTTCTACCACAAGGGCTAGGTCCCAAGGATCAAGCTCAGGCCATCAGACCTGGTGGCCAGTGCTTTAACCCACTGACCACCTCACTAACCCCCTATCTTGTCTGTATTTTTAAAGAATTCTCTTTTCTTTTTGTTGCTGTTGTTTGTTTCTTTTACTTTTTTTTTTTCCTTTGGGTCTTTTTGAGACAGGGTCTCCCTGTAGCCCTAGCTGGCCTCAAACTCACTATGTAGACCTGGCTGGCCTCAATCTCACAGAGATCTGCCTGCCTCTGCCTTCCAAGTGCTGGGATTAAAGGTGTATGCCACCATGCCCGGCTATTTTTCTTTAATGTGCATGAGTGTTTTGCCTGCATGTATGTAAGTGCAGTGTGTGTACAATGCCTGTAGAGGCCAGAAGGCATTGTATCCCCTAATACTGGAGATAAGGATAGTTGTTAGCTGCCACGTGAGTGCTAGGAATTGAACCTGGGTCCTCTGGAAGAGTGCCAACACTCTTAACTGTTAAGCCATTTCTCTAGCCTCCCTATCTTGTTTTTTGAGACAGTCTCACACCGGCCAGGTTGGCTGTCCAGCAAGTGCTGGGGATCTGCTTCTGTCTGCCTCTCCAGCACTGGAGTCATAAATATATGTCATAACATTCAGTTGTCTGTGTGTGTTCCAATGTGTGCACATACATGTGCAGGTATGCATGCAGGTTTTATGTGTATGTGAAGGTCAATCTCAGGTGTTACTTCTCAGAGGATGTCTACCTTGTTAGGCTTTTTTTTATGTGTATGAATGTTTTTATTTTTTTGGTCTTTTCGAGATAGGGTCTCCCTGTAGCCCCAGCTGTCCTGGAACTCACTCTGTAGACCTGGCCTTGAACTCACAGAGATCCACCTGCCTCTGCCTCCCAAGTGCTAGGATTAAAGGTGTGCGCCACCACGCCCGGCATGTTTTTCTTACATGTAATGTAAGTGCACCATGTGTGTTCAATGCCCACAGAGGCCAGAAGAGGGTGTCAGAGCCCCTGGAACTGGAGTTACAGATGGCTGTTATCTGCCACGTGGGTGCTGGGAACTGAACCCAGGTCCTCTGCAAGAGCAGTGAGTGCTCTTAACTGCTGAGCATCTCTCCAGCCCCATCCACCTTGCTTTTGAGATAAGGTCTCTTATTGGCATAGGCCTTGCCAATTCAGCAAGGCTGGCCGGCTACAAAGCTCCAGGAATCCATTTGTTTCTGCCTCTCCAGAGCTGGGACCACAAGCACAGGCCACCAAGCTCAGCTTTTTATGTTGGTCCCAGGGATCAAGCCCGAGTATTCAAGCTTGCTTGGCCAGCACTTTACCAAGTGCCATCAATCCAGACTACTGATGGACATGTTCCACCCACTCAGACTACCAATGGACATGTTCCACCCACTCAGACTACCGATGGCCATGTTCCACCCACTCAGACTACTGATGGACATGTCCACCCACTCAGACTACCAATGGACATGTCCACCCACTCAGACTACCGATGGACATGTCCACCCACTCAGACTACCGATGGACATGTCCACCCACTCAGACTACCGATGGACATGTCCACCCACTCAGACTACCGATGGACATGTCCACCCACTCAGACTACCGATGGACATGTCCACCCACTCAGACTACCGATGGACATGTCCACCCACTCAGACTACCGATGGACATGTCCACCCACTCAGACTACCGATGGACATGTCCACCCACTCAGACTACCGATGGACATGTCCACCCACTCAGACTACCGATGGACATGTCCACCCACTCAGACTACCGATGGACATGTCCACCCACTCAGACTACCGATGGACATGTCCACCCACTCAGACTACCGATGGACATGTCCACCCACTCAGACTACCGATGGACATGTCCACCCACTCAGACTACCGATGGACATGTCCACCCACTCAGACTACCGATGGACATGTCCACCCACTCAGACTACCGATGGACATGTCCACCCACTCAGACTACCGATGGACATGTCCACCCACTCAGACTACCGATGGACATGTCCACCCACTCAGACTACCGATGGACATGTCCACCCACTCAGACTACCGATGGACATGTCCACCCACTCAGACTACCGATGGACATGTCCACCCACTCAGACTACCGATGGACATGTCCACCCACTCAGACTACCGATGGACATGTCCACCCACTCAGACTACCGATGGACATGTCCACCCACTCAGACTACCGATGGACATGTCCACCCACTCAGACTACCGATGGACATGTCCACCCACTCAGACTACCGATGGACATGTCCACCCACTCAGACTACCGATGGACATGTCCACCCACTCAGACTACCGATGGACATGTCCACCCACTCAGACTACCGATGGACATGTCCACCCACTCAGACTACCGATGGACATGTCCACCCACTCAGACTACCGATGGACATGTCCACCCACTCAGACTACCGATGGACATGTCCACCCACTCAGACTACCGATGGACATGTCCACCCACTCAGACTACCGATGGACATGTCCACCCACTCAGACTACCGATGGACATGTCCACCCACTCAGACTACCGATGGACATGTCCACCCACTCAGACTACCGATGGACATGTCCACCCACTCAGACTACCGATGGACATGTCCACCCACTCAGACTACCGATGGCTATGTTCCACCCACTCAGACTACCGATGGACATGTCTACCCACTCAGACTACCCATGGACATGTCCACCCACTCAGACTACCAATGGACATGTCCACCCACTCAGACTACTGATAGACATGTCCACCCACTCTGACTACAGATGGTCATGTCCACCCAGACTACCAATGGACATGTCCACCCACTCAGACTACCGATGGACGCGTTCCGCCCATTCAGCTGTTTAGCTCTTATTTTTTTATTTTCAAATTATTTTACCTTTTCTTTTTTTTTTTTTTTGAGACAGGGTCTCCCTGTAGCCCCAGCTGTCCTGGAACTCACTCTCTAGGCCAGGCTGGCCTTGAAGTCACAGAGATCTGCCTGCCTCTGCCTCCGAAATGCTGGGATTAAAGGTGTGCGCCACCACGCCTGGCTTAAAGATAGTTCTTAGCCCTTAGCCGCCATGTGAGCGCTGGGAATAGAACCTGGGTCCTCTGCCAGAGTAGTCTGGTGCTCTTAAGGGCTAAGCCATCTCTCCAGCCCTCCCCCTTTTTGTTTTTAGAAATGATATGTATGTGTGTGTGTGTGTGTGTGTGTGTGTGTGTGTGTGTGTTGGGGGAGGTGTGTGTGTGTGGGGGGGTGTGTGTTGGGGTGATAGACAGCTGTGAGCTGCTTGATGTTGTTGCTGAGAATCAAAACTGGGTCCTCTGAAAGAGCATCTTTCCAGCCCCTAACCCCTCCCCTTTTTAAAAAGGATTTATTTTTATTATTTATTTACATGTCTGTGTATCTATACGTATGTGTACATGAGCATGTGGCTATCCAAGGAGGCCAGAAGAGAGGGGGCCTGGATCCCCTGGGAGCTGAAGTTACAGAAAGCTGTGAGCTTCCCAGTGTGGGTGCTGGAAATTGAGCTCCGGTCTTCTCCAAGAGCAGTAACTGCCCTTAACCACTGAGCTATCCCCTGCCCCAGAGTTTGACCTCCTTTCTCTGGCATGCTCATCCCCTTGCCTTTTCAGTGACTGGACTCCTGACACCAGACTGGAAAGAAATCACTCGGCCCAGAGAGAAAAGGGGACAAAGGCCAGGATACCAAAGAAACTACTCACCTTGGCGTGTCCAAGGCCCGGATGACGGTTGAAAGCAGCCGGCCATCCCTTGAAGTCACCTGTGCCACATATTGTGGTGGTCCAAGACCCGTGGCCTCCACAACCTTTGAGAAGGCGGGGCTGCCAGAGCAGTCACATAGGGAGCCAGGGAGGTGGCAGCAGTCACCTGTCGTCATGGCCACAGGGAGCCTCTTGTCTTCAGGGCCCAAGGCCCATGGTCCCTGGAGCCTGGGGGGAGGCCAGTACAGAGATCAAAGGCATAATTAGTGAATCACACTGGCAGCTGAGTTCCCTCTTGGTGGTTGTGTATGATGTACATATTTTTTCTGTGTGAGTGCAGGCACGTGTGTGCCAAGGCAAGCAATGGAGCGATCAGAGAACACCCTCAGGTATCTGTCAGTCCTCACCTTCCACCACATTTAAGACAAGGTCTTGGGACTGGAGAGACAGCTCAGTGGTTAAGAGCATTGACTGCTCTTGCAGAGGACCCGGGTTCGATTCCCAGCACCCACATGGTGGCTAAGAACTGTCTTAGGCCAGGCGTGGTGGTGCATGCCTTTAATCTCAGCACTCGGGAGACAGAGGCAGGTGGATCTCTGTGAGTTCAAGGCCAGCCTGGGCTATATAGCGAGCTCCAGGCCAGCTAGGACTAGAGGGAGACCCAATCTCAAAAAAAAAAAAAGACAAGGTTTATTTTCTGTGGCATCCGCCAGGCCAGCTGCCCTCTAGCTTCCAGAGTTTCTCCCATCTCTCTCTATCTGCCATTTTTCTTTAGAGCCCTGGTTACAGATGTGTTCTACTGGGCCTGGCTTTCCATGGGTTCTGGGGATTCAAACTAAGGTCCTGGGCTGAGGGTGGTAGCCCACATCTTTAATCCCAGCACTCAGGAGGCAGAGGCAAATGGATCTCTGTGAGATAGAAGCCAGCCTGGTCTATATAGCAAGTTCCAGGCTAGATGGGGATACAAGGAGATCCTGTCTCAAAAAACAAAAACAAAATAAAGAATTCAGGTCCTCTTATCCGGCTGACTTTTGTTGTTCTGGTTTGTTGTGATGTTATGGGTATGAGTGTTCTGCCTGTAGGGCATGTATGGAAGTACACCAATGTCAGGCAACACCTACGGAGGCCAGAGAGGGCGGCAGATCATCTGAAACTCGAGGATAGTTGTTAGCTGTCACATTGGTACTGGGAACGGACCTGGGTCCTCTGTAAGGGCAGTCAATGCCCTTAACTGCTGAGCCAGCTCTCCAGTCCCACCTCATCCCTCTTACTCGGGTTTACTGACTTGGGAAAACATACCCTCAAAATAGAGGCAGCACTATTTTTTTTTAAATTTTATTTATTTATTTATGTGTATGAATGTGCTGTCTGCATGTAGGTTTGTGCACCCGTGTTGTGCAATGCCACGGAGGTCAGAAGAGGGTCTCGGATTCCCCTGGAACTGGAGTTCTCCTGGAATTGGAGTTACAGACGGTTCTCAGCCGCCATGTGGGTGCTGGGGATCGAACCCGGGTCCTCTGCAAGAGCAGTTGGCGCTGCTCTTAACCACTAGGCCATCTCTCCAGAGGTAGCACCATTTTATGGGCTTGGACACTGGACTGAATGGAGAATGAGCCAGGTGAGCATTAGCATGCATACATTAGCTGCTCTCTGTGCCTGACTATGGATGGGAAATGACCAATTACTTCAAGCTCTCACCACAGTAACCCCACAGTGATATAACCTAGAACTGTAATCTAAGCTGAGTGTGGTAACACAGGCCTTTAATCCCAGTACTCGGGAGGCAGAGGCAGGTGGATCTCTGTAAGTTCAAGGCTAGCCTGGTCTAAATAGAGAGTTCCAGACCAGCCAAGGCTACGGAGAGACCTGTCTCAAAAAGACAAAATAAATAAATAAAATAAAAATTAAAAACTGTAATGTAAAATAAAGTCTTAAATTTCTCCCCTAAATTGCTTTTGCCAGACTATTTTATCACAGTAACAGAAATGAAATTGAGACAGGGCTCTGAGGACCATGGTCAAGACTTGGTCCTGTGAATCTGCACATCTGTACAAAGGGATTCGAGAACTCTGTGAGCTGAGGTACACAACACAGCCCCACCTGGAGGATAGCTGAAGCTCATTTAGATTAGCTTTCACTCTCCTAGCAAAAGCCAGGCATGAGCTGACTTTCCAAGTCTTCAAATCAACCTCCATGTCATATTTCTAGACATGGGACCAGCATTTATAAGTTACTGCACACACACTATGTACCAGGCCCTTTGCTTGTTTTTTGTTTTGTTTTTTTCCAGAGCCAGAACCATCCTGGGCCTGCTACCCACATAGATTTGTCCCACAAGGAGGACCAGATCCTTGAGACTGGGGTCAGAGCATACCAAGCGTGCACTGTCTGTCTATCTTTTTGAGACAGGGTCTCCCTGTAGCTCCAGCTGTCCTGGAACTCGCTACGTAGATCAGGGTGGCCTTGAACTCACAGAGATCCACCTGCCTCTGCCTCCCAGAGTGCTGGGATTATAGGTATGCGCCTGGCCAAGCTGTCTTTAATAGCAGATAGAGGAACTGGGGGTGTGTGGCTTGGCATGGTAGTAGAGCCCCTTGCCTTGAATTCCCAAGTAAGAGGCTGGGGGATTGGTTCAGAGGTAGGATGTCTGTCTAGCCTCCTCCAGTGAGGAGCTGGGGCACATTTCAAAAGTAGAGCACCATTGGGCGTGGTGGCACATGCCTTTAATCCTAGCACTTGGGAGGTAGAGGTAGGCATATCTCTGTGAGTTCAAGGCCAGTCTGATCTACAGAGCAAGTTCCAGGACAGCTGGGGCTACAGGGAGACCCTGTCTCAAAAAGACCAAAAAAAAAAAAAAAAAGTAGAGCACCTGTCTAGAATCCAGATGTGAGGGTCTGGGGCATGTGACTCAAAGGTAGAGCCTCTGCCTAGAATTCCCCATTGAGGGGCTGGGGGTGTGGCTCAGAAGTAGAGCCCCTGCCTAGAATCCGTAAGTGAGGGTCTGAAGGATGTGGCTCAAAAGCAAAGCACTGGCTTGGCATGTATGACACCTGGTTCAATCCCCATCATAACAACACACACACACACACACACACACACACACACACACACACACACAGAGCTAGAAATGTGGCCTTCCAGACCGGAATGGTAAGTAACTAAAGCTCTCAGGGTTGATAGCTCCTGACTACTCTTGGAGGCCTCCATCTATCAAGCAAGTGACATGTGCCTCTGACCCCAGAGGACCAGTTGCTCTTTCTTCGGTTCCAAAAGAGAGGCTGGAGAAGATTGTGATACCTTAGGTGGCTATTCTGGTCTGGTCTGGATGTCTTTGGTTGGATTCTGCCCTCTGCCTCAGGGTCTGACCAGCAAAAAGGACCCCACATAGCCTCTTTCCCAAAGCCAGCTGGCAAGCCCAGGATGAAAGCTAGCAATTTCTATGTAGAATGGCCGGGCGTGGTGGCACACGCCTTTGTGGTGCACGCCTTTAATCCTAGCACTTGGGAGGCAGAGGCAGGTGGATCTTTGTGAGTTCAAGGCCAGCCTGGTCTACAGAGTGAGTTCCAGGACAGCTGGGGCTATAGGGAGATGCTGTCTCGAATAGATCAAAATAAATAAATAAATAAATAAATAAATAAATAAATAAATAAATAAATATTTGTTCAGGTTCAGTCGTTTCAGTCATAGGGTTGAACATGGAGTCATACACTTACCACTCAACCTCTGCCCTTTTCTTTCCTTTTCAATTTTTTTTTTTTTGTTGTTCCTTTTTAGACAGGGTCTCCCTGTAGCCTCAGCTGTCCTGGGACTCACTATGTAGACCAGGCTGGCCTTGAACTCACAGAGATCCTCCTGCCTCTGCTCCTGAGTGCTGGGATTAAAGGCGTGTGGCACCATGCCCAGCTTCTTTTTAAAATATTTTTATTACATTTATTTATGGGGGATATGTGCCATGCAGAGAACAATTTGTTCTCTCCTTTCAGTATATGAGTACCTGGATCAGACTTGGGGTTGGTGGCCAGCTCCTTTACCCATGGAGCCAGCTCACCAGCCCTTAATTTTTTTTTTTTTTTTTGACAGGGGTTCTGTAGACCCAGCCGGCCTGGAACTCAATATGTTGACCATGTTGGCCTCCATCTCACATAAATCCGCCTGCCTCTCCCTCCTATGAGTGGTAGACTAAAAGTTGTATGCCACCACACCCTGCGAGAGCTTTTTCTATCTCCTTAGCAGACCTTAAACTCAAGATCCTCCTGCCTCAGCTATCAAGTGGCTGATATTACAGGCCAGGAATATCAGAGGCCTGTCCAAAGGCCTCACAGACATCACTACAGAGCCAAGGACCATTGGTCTGTTTGTCCAATCCCAGGACCACTGTCTCTAAGAGCTAAGTCCAGCAACTGACATTTAAAAGCCCCAACTTCTGCACACTATTAAAGCTCAGGGTGGAGGCCAGCTTTGGCCAGTGAACTTCTGAGTGTAAAAAAAAAAAAAGCCCCAACTGGGGGCTGGAGAGATGGATGAGCAGTTAAGAACACTGACTGCTCTTGCAGAAGACCCAGTTTTGATTCCCAGTACCCACATGGGGGCTAACAACCATCCATAACTCCAGTTCCAACGCATCCAATGCCTTCTTCTGACCTCCTCGGGCACTGTATGACACGGGTGCACTTACACACATGCAGGTGATACACACTCATACACATAAAAAATAAAATATTTTAAAAATATAAATCTCTAACTGGAAGGCCAGCCAGTCACCTTTCACCAACTCTGCCTGTGAAAGTCAGAAAGCCAAAAACAGAGAGCATAAATTATTAACTGACTGACTTTTTGTACCAGGACAGTGTGCTGACAGATCAGTGTTCTCTGAACAGCTCAGCCAGAAGGCCAGCACGCCTTCTTTGGCCTCCACTTAGGCCATTGTAAGTCAGATAAGCGTGTATCAGCCAAAGTCAGGAGCAGGGGGAGGAAGGCTGTGAGCCCGAGATAACGCCAGTCTGCCTTGTGTGTTCTGCTGTTCCTTCCCAGTGCTTGCGACCAGACCCGGCTGGAGGTCAGCGGGGACGCCACTGGGACTTCCAAGTCAATACCTGCAAATGAAGTCCACCCGGCCCTCTAAGGATTGGTTTTAGACTCTGACTCTCTCTCTCTCTCTCTCTCTCTCTCTCTCTCTCTCTCTCTCTCTCTCTCTCTCTCTCATTTATGCCTAGGGAGGTCAGAATAGGGCATTGGATCCCTTAGAACTGGAGTTACAGATGGTTGTTAGCCACTATGTGGGTGCTGGAAACTGAACCTGAGTCCTCTGAAGAGCAGGCAGTGCTCTTAGCTACGGAGCCAGCTCCCCATCCCCCTTTCTATTTTTGAGACCTGGTCTCAGGTATCCCAGCTTGGGCTAGAAGTTACTATGTACCCAAGGATGACCTTGAACCCTGATCCCCCTGCCCCCACCTCCACAGCACTGCCTTCTTGGACATACTCGGTGTAGGGCAGAGGATAGAAATGAGGGCTTCATGTATGCTAGGTAAACATTCTGCTAACTAAGACACTTCCCCAGATCCCCCTCTTCTTTTTTTCCTTTTCCTTTCCTCTTTCCTCCCCCCCCCCTTCTTTGTTTGGCATGGGGTCTCCCTATACAACTTGTGCTGGAACTCCGGATCCTCCTTCCTCAGTCTCCCAATGCTAAAAGGTGGGAGGTCTTAGAATTTCTATGGACAATCTCACATTACAAAAATCACCAAGGCCAGGGGCTGGACAGTTGGCTAAGTGGTTAAGAGCACTGGCTGCTCTTACAGAGCACCTGGATTTGATTCCCAGCACCCACATGTCAGCTAACAACTGTCTGAAACTCCAGTTCCAGGGGATCCAACACCCTCTTCTGGCCTCCTCAGGTACTGCATGGCATGGGTGCACTTAATACACTTGCAGGCAATACACTCAAACACATAAAATTTAAAAATAATATTAAAAAAAATCATCACAGCCCCTGTGCTTTACCTACTCCTGAGGGGGGGGGATCTGCTCATATCAGTCCCATAACTTTCTTTTTTTTTTTGGTCTTTTTGAGACGGGGTCTCCCTGTAGCCCCAACTGTCCTGGAGCTCACTCTGTAGACCAGGCTGGCCTTGAACTCACAAAGACCCGCCTGCCTCTGCCTCTGCCTCCCAAGTGCTAGGATTAAAGGCGTGTGCCACCATGCCTGGCAAGTCCCATAACTTTCTAAAATAGCAACAGCAATGCTGGGTGTGGTGATAATGCTTATGATCCCAGCACTATGGAGGCTGAGGCAGGAGGATCAAAAATTCAAGGTCACGGGCTGGAGAGATAGCCTAGCGGTTAAGAGCACCGACGCTCTTACAGAGGACCCGGGTTCGATCCCCAGCGCCCACATGGCGGCTAAGAACCGTCTGTAACTCCAATTCCAGGAGAACTCCAGTTCCAGGGGAATCCGAGACCCTCTTCTGACCTCCGCGGCATTGCACGACACGGGTGCACAGACCTGCATGCAGACAATACATTCATACACATA
>VZQC01006355.1:169549-180272 GCA_009823505.1 Rhizomys pruinosus | reverse complement strand
CGGGGCTGGAGGGATAGCCTAGCGGTTAAGAGCACCGACGCTCTTGCAGAGGACCCGGGTTCGATCCCCAGCACCCACATGGCGGCTAAGAACCGTCTGTAACTCCAATTCCAGGAGAACTCCAGTTCCAGGGGAATCCGAGACCCTCTTCTGACCTCCGCGGCATTGCACGACACGGGTGCGCAGACCTGCATGCAGACAGTACATTCATACACATACAAAAATAAATAAATGAAAAATTAAAAAAAATAAAATAAAATAAAATAAAATGCGATTAAAAATTAGCAAACTGGGGACTGGAGAGATGACCTAGCGGTTAAGAGCGCCGACCGCTCTTACAGAGGATCGAACCCGGGTTCGATCCCCAGCACCCACATGGTGGCTGAGAACCGTCTGAAAATTCCAATTCCAGGAGAACTCCAGTTCCAGGGGAATCCGAGACCCTCTTCTTCTGACCTCCGCGGCGTTGCACGACACAGGTGCACAAACTTGCATGCAGACAGTACATTGATACAGAAATAAATAAATGCCGGGCATGGTGGCGCACGCCTTTAATCCTAGCACTTAGGAGGCAGAGGCACGCGGATCTCTGTGAGTTCGAGGCCAGCCTGGTCTACAGAGTGAGTTCCAGGACAGCCAGAGCTACAGGGAGACCCTGTCTCAAAAAAAAAGACAAAAAAAAAAATTAGCAAACTGGATATGCTGGCACACATTTAGTATTGGCACTCAGGAGGCAGAGGCAGGTGGATTTGTGAGATTAAGTAGCAAGTCCCAAACTACAGCTATTTTTGAGACCCTGTCTCAAAACAAAATAAAACAAACAAAAACCACACAAACAAAAAGTTAGTAACAGGAGCAAAGGTTTATTAAACACTGAATAAAACACGGGGCGTGGGATGTGGCTCAGTTGGTAGAATGCTTTGTGCACCATGCACAGAGCCCTGGGTTTGACCTCCAGTATAGTGACATCCCAGCACTCAGGAGGTGCAGGCAGAAAGGACCAGAAGTTCAAGTTTATTGTCAGCTACATAACAAGTTTGAGGCCAGCCTGGGCTACCGGATGCCCTATCTCAAACAAAAAAACAAAAGATCGTCAGGAATGCAGGTGCACACCTTTAATCCCAGCACTTGGGAGGCAGAGGTAAGTGGATCTCAGTGAGAATGAGGCCAGACTGGTCTACACAGCAAGTTCCAGGCCTGCTGGGGCTACAAGGAGTGTCTCCTTCAACAGTACCCTTCTCCAACCACTGGTCTACACAGCAAGTTCCAGGCCTGCTGGAGCTACAAGGAGTGTCTCCTTCAACAGTACCCTTCTCCACCACTCTAGCTAAAATGATGCAGGTATCCACATGACCCACCTCATAGCATGAGGTCTTTTCTGAAACGCTCTATTTGTTCATGGACCTGTTTCGTGTCTGTCTTCTCCCTCTTCAGTGAACTCTGGAAAGAGGGCCCTTGTCAAACCTGTTCCCTACAGTCCACAGCACCCAGCCCTGGATCTGGCAGAGTGGCTACACTGCTGAATTCATTTCTTACTCCTTACTCTGTGTAAGAGTAAACTGGGAGAACCAGTCATATGAACCCCCGATGCTGGCCTGCTAGTGTCTATGAACAGGACTAGGGAGCTGAGGTGGATTTCATCACATCTGATAATTACCCCCATTACACTGAAAGGAGGTCAAAGCTCAGAGAGTGACACCTACTTGTCCAAGATCACACAGCTACCGAGACAGTGCCAGCACAGTGACTTGTCTGGGCCTCTGGAGACCTAGTTTACTTTTGTTGTTGTTTGTTTTCTTTTTTTTTTTTTTTTGGTCTTTTTGAGACAGGGTCTCCCTGTAGCTCTGGCTGTCCTGGAACTATGTAGACCAGGCTGGCCTTGAACTCACAAAGATCCACCTGCCTGTGCCTCCCAAGTGCTAGGATTAAAGGCATGCACCACCACGCCTGGCTTGTTTTGTTTCTTGAGACAGGGTCTGGCACTCACTATATGGAATAGGCTGGCTATGAACTCACAGAGATCCACCTGCCTTTGTGACTGAAGGCATCTACCACCATACCTGACCCTAGATTCTTTTTTGTTGTGCTTTGTTTTGAGACAGGGTCTCTATATAACTCAGGCTGCCCTTAAACTCTCATTGATTTCTCAGCCTCTGCCTTCTGTGTGCTGAGATTATACCGGTGCCTCACCGCACTCTCTTTTTCTTTTTTTTTTTGTGAGACAGGGTTTCCCTGTAGCCCCAGCTGGCCTAGAACTTACTATGTAGAGAACAAGCTGGCCTCAGACTTACAAAGACCTACCTATCCCTGCCTTCCAAGTGCTGGGATTAAACGTGAGCTCCATAACGCCCAGCCATACCTTCTTTTAGATTAATTTATTTACTTTTTTTGCAGGAGAAGTGAACCCGTAAGTTTAATTGTTTAATTGGAGTTGCATGGCTGAAGGGTTATCTACCGGAGCACAGGCAACTGTCAGTGGCTACATCCCTGAAGAAAATGCTGCTTCCTCCCCCAGCAACCAGTAACTGCTTATAGATTCTCGGGAAGGATGGATAGTGGGAACTCACGAGTACTTTTTTCCCCACACAGTGGTACTAGCGGCAGAACCCAGGGCCCTGAACATGCTAAAGCCACCACTCTATCACTGAGCTCCATCCCAAGCCTATTTGTTTTTTCTCCTGGATTGTTCAGACATCCTGGTCATGTAAACCTGGCTGGACTCAAATTCTCACTCACCATCCGGCTTCATTCTCCTGAATGCTGGGATTATAGGCATGGGCCACCATGCCCAGCTTCCAGCTGATTTATTTATTTATCTTGGTCTTTTTGAGACAGGGTCTCCCTAGAGCCCTAGCTGGCCTTAAACTCAGAGATCCGCCTGCCTTTGCCTCCTGGGTGCTGGGAATAAAAAGGCACCTGCCACCACGCCCATCTTAATTTTGTATTCTAAGAGCTGTCAAGATGGTTTAGTGAGTGCTTACCGCCAAACCTGAAGAGCTGAGAACCAACACGGAAGAAGAGAACTGACTCTCACAAGTCATTCCCAGTTTCAACACATGCCATGGTGCACACAAGCAAATGAAATAAATGTCATCAAAATTGTTTTATGTTAAAAAACAGTATCATAGATCTGGAGGAATCATTTCTCCATTGTTAAAAGTACTTATTGAGCTGGGTGTGGTGGCGCACGCCTTTAATCCTAGCACTCGGGAGGCAGAGGCAGGCAGATCTTTGTGAGTTCAAGGCCAGCCTGGTCCACAGAGTGAGTTCCAGGACAGCTGGGGCTACAGGGAGACCCTGTCTCGAAAAGACCAAAAAAAAAATAAAATAAAAAAAAATAAATAAAAGTACTTATTGCTCTTATAAGAGGACCTGGGTTTGGTTCCTAGCACCCACATGGCAGGTCACAACTGCATTTAACTCCACTTCCAGGGGACCCGGCACCCTCTTCTGACCTCTGAGGATTCCTGTACATACATGGCAAACATAAGGAGTTAAGGACTGTTGTTACCTGGGTCCTCTGCAAGATCTCTGAACCACTGAGCATCTCACCAGCCCCCAGCCTTGAACTTCTTATCTTCCTGCCTCAACCTCTAGAGTATCTGAGATTACATGAGGGTGCCAGCATGTCCTGTAACCTAGTGGCTTTAAATCCTGGTCCTGCCACTGATATTGCATGTCCTGGTTCAAATAACTTTGCTTTTCTGGGCCTCTTCCTTCCATTATTATTATTATTATTATTATTATTATTATTATTTTGTCTTCTTGAGACAGGGTCTCCCTGTAGCCCCAGCTGGCCTGGAACTCACTCTGTAGACCAGGCTGGCCTTGAACTCACAGAGATCCACCTGCCTCTGCCTCCCAAGTGCTAGTATTAAAGGCATGTGCCACCACACCCAGCTTAAAGACGGTTCTTAGCTGTCATGTGGGTGCTGGGAATCGAACCTGGGTCCTCTGCAAGAGCAGTTGGTGCTCTTAACTGCTGAGCCATCTTGCCAGCCCCTCATCCTTCCCTTTTTAATAATGGTAATAGTGGGGATCGAATACAAGACCTTGTATTCTACCACTGAGCCTTACTCCCTGCATCACTAATCCGTCTCCTTTGTCCAATATCCTCTCTCCCCCCTGTCTCATGTATCCCAGTTTAATGCGGTGCTGAGGATTGAACCCAGAGCCTCATACATGCTAGGTAAGCACGCTACCAACTGAGCTACATCCCTAGTCCAGAAGCCAGGTTGTAATCCCAGCCCCTCTGCTTCTTGTTTTCTGTGTGGTCTTGGCCAAGAGATTTAACTTCTCTGATCCTCAATTTCCTCATCTGGATGACAGGAACCCTTTCTAGTACTTCCACCTAGTATGGTTCCCACTAACCACATACACTTTGGCTATCTTTATTTAGACTTTTTAATATTTTATTTATTTTGTATTTGTGTGCATGCATTCGGTGGGTGCACTCATGCAAAGGTGTGCATATGGAGGTCAGAGGACAACTTGCTGGGATCGGTTCTCTTTCCAGCATATGAGACCCAGGGATTGGACTCAGGCAAGCAGCATTACCCACTGAGCCATCTCGACGGCCCTTGACTGTGGTTCAGAACAGTCTTTCAGCACAGTGCACTCTTGGTAGCTTTAAAGTGCCCAACTCTTATGTTTACTAGTATCCAGGCAGAGGTCCCATGGGGAGGGTAACTGAACATTAGTCACTTACTGAACCCCCTACTGTATGCCAGCCGCTCTCCTCGCCAACCACCTCCTAAACCAGGTTGGCTCCAGGATGACCCACTTTTCACAGAAAGGGAAACCGAGGCTCACAGAGGTTCCCACTGTGTACGGAAGCCTGGAGACCGTTCCTCGTTCTCGAGATGGAAACAGAGGTGCCTGCGTCCCAAGCAAGACTGAGGCCAAGGGTGCTGTCCCGCCCCAGGACTGAGTTCGGGCCTCGAACCCGCGACCGGGGAGCGCGACATCCTCCGGCCCGACCCGCCGCTGTTCTGTGCCTACCTGATTCGCGGCCGGGCCGGGCGGCCGCTCAGGCCCCTCAGTTCTCCCTGGCCCGGATCCCGGCCCGGCCCGGCCCGTCAGCCGACGCTTGCCCTGCTTCGGCCGGCACCAGCGTCCGGGCACCGCCCGCCGAGCCAATAGCACCACGAACCAATGGGTACCGCTTTGTAATCGCATTGGCCAGTCACCATGCACGTCCCGCCCCCAAAGGCGGAGCCAGCGGCGACGGGGGACGTCCTGGGCGGTCCAGGTCTCCTTGCTCCCGCAGCCTCTGCCTCCGCCCCTGCCGCATCTGGGCTGCGCCCCGAGAGTTGCCACAGCCGCACTCCTGCTCCGCCTGGTCCCTAAGATTAGCTGCTGTTGTAGAACGCAAGCAGATTTAACTAAATAACAGAGAGGGGCTGGAGAGATGGCCTAACGGTTAAGGGCGCCGACCGCTCTTGCAGAGGACCCGGGTTCGATTCCCAGCACCCACATGGCGGCTGAGAATTGTCTGTAACTCCAATTCCAGGAGAACTCCAGAATCCAGGGGATTCCGAGACCCTCTTCTGACCTCCGCGGCATTGCACGACACGGGTGCACAGACCTACACGCAAAACAGTACATTCATACACATAAATAAAATAAAATAAATTAAAAATAAAAAACTAAATAACAGAGAACTGAACTCGTCATTTGTCAAGTGACTGGGAACAGTTGGTTCATCTCCTTGAGTCTGTTTTGGAGACACGGTCTTACGTAATTCAGGTTGGCTTCTAAGTCATTAAGTAGCCAGCTTTGATGTTGAAACTCTGACCTCAGGCCTAGACAACCGTGCGTCACCACGGCCCATTTATGGGATGTTGGCGACCGAACCAAATGCTTCGAGCATGCTGGAAAAACTACCAACGCGCCACATCCTGTTTCTTATCAATGCTGGGGTAAGGAGAGAAGGATATCATCACTTCTCACAGAGGAAAACCAGAAGCCTAGAGGGGTTAGGGTGCTGTCGGGGAGGCTAAAGCCAACTTCATTTATTCGCCATTCATTCATGCAAAAGACTCATTCAAAACATGGAGCAAACCTTTTCTGGTCTCTTCAGGCACCAAGTTTTTGGAAATGGTGGAACTCTGATCAGCTTGAAGAGCTATGATGTCTCCGGCACTGTCAGGCTTAAGTCCACTCCCTGCCCAAGCTGTGCACTCTGGGGGGCCAGCATCACTGTGGTGAGGCCGAGACTGTGGAAATCCCCAACATGGACATCCAGGCCTTCCCTGAAGATGCTCACCAACAACAAGTTGGTCAAGAAAGTATGATGCCTTTCTTGCTTCTGAATCTGTGATCAAGCAAATCCCCCAAATCCTGGGCCCAGGTCCAAATAAGGCTAGTAGTTCTCTTCCCTGCTAACACACTGTTATATTCTATTGTTGTGCTAAATACTGACCAAACCAACTTGAGGAAGAAAGGGTTTATTTGGTTTACAGCTCACAGACTATTATCAAGGGAAACCAAGGTAGAAACTCAAGGCGGGAGCCCGGAGGCAGGAGTTGAAGCACAGACCATGGAGGAATGCTGTTTACTGCCCTGCTCCCCTGGCCAGGGCTCAGCCTTTTTTTGAGACAGAATCTCCCTTTAGTCCCAGCTGGCCTGGAGCTCACTATTATGTAGACCAGGCTGGCCCTCTGTGAACTCACAGAGATCCGCCTGACTGTGCTCAGTCTAAAACAAGTCTTAGCTGCCATGTGGGTGCTGAGAATTGAACCGGGATCCTCTGCAAGAACAGTCAGTGCTCTCAACCACTAAGCCATCTCTCCAGCCCCTCAGCCTGCTTTTTTATACAACCCAGGACCACCTGACCAAGGGTGACACTGCCCACAGTGGGCTGGGCTTCCCACCGTCACTCCACAATTTAGAAAATGCCCCACAGATGTGGCCATAGGCCAAACTGATAGAAGAAATTCCTCAATAGAGTTTCCCTCTACCCAGGTGTGTCACGTCGACACTGAAGCTATCTATCACATACATGATGAAAACATGATGAAGTCCACAATTAAGTTCCAGATGAAGAAAGTGCTATGTCTGGCGGTTGCTGCTGGTCATGTGCTGATGAGAGCTGATGAACCGATCTACAACATCTACCTTCCTCTCAATTTCTTCCAAAAAATTATATACCAAGTGCCCGGTAAAGCCCTGGCACCTGTATTAGGGCATAGCCTAATAATTCCAAATACTACCAAAACCCAAACACAACACAACAAAAAAACCTGGAGCAAGACAATTGGTAGAAGGAGCTGAGGCAATAGCTCAGTAGGAAAGCTCTCTTTCTGGCAAACATGAGAACTTGAGTTCAGACCCCCCCCCCAATAATGAGGTAAAAACAATGGGGTGTGGCCTCAAATGCTTGCAAGGCCACCGAGCTGTAGGTGACAGAAAGAGGAGGATGGCTGGGATTTGCTGGCTGCCAGCCTAGCTCCAGTTCCAATGAGAGACTTTTCCTCAAGGAAAGAAGATAGAGACTGACATGCATACACACAAACTTGTTCATGTACCATGCCATACGCAACACGCATATGTAAAAATAAATCAGTATTCACAAAACCCTGGGTTTGAGCACCGGTACCAGTATAAGCTGGGCATAGTGGCACATGCCTATAATTCCACCACTCAGGAATTTGAGGCCAGCCTGAAATAATGAGACCATCTCTCAAAAAAAGGAGCAAAAATCAACAGGAGTCACTATTATCATCCAGGCTCTGTGCTAGACCCTGGGGACACATATCAATAAGAATACTGTGAGACAGACATGAACAAACTTTGTAAAATCACTTCTTTGTTTGTTAGAGGTGGTCTCACTATGTAGCTCAGGCCTCTAATTCACTGTCTTCCTGCCTCTGCCTCATAGGTACTGGGAATAAATACTTCATCGGTATTTATTCTTTTTTTTTAAATGCTTTTAAATTTTTTATATTTTACTTATTTCTATTCTATATGTAAGAATGCATTGCCCACATGTATATAAGAGCACCCATGTTATGCAGTGCCCATGGAGATCCTGTGGACCTGGAGTTATGGATGATTGTTAGCCACCATGTGGGTGCTGGGAATTGAACTTGGGTCTTCTGCAAAAGTAACCAGTGGTTTTTGTTTGTTTGTTTGTTTGTTTGTTTGTTTTTTAAACCTATGGGATACTTTTTTAATTTTTATTTATTTCGGTATGTGTATGAATGTACTGTCTGCATGCAGGTGTGTGCTCCCGTGTCGTGCAATGCCGCGGAGGTCAGAAGAGGGTCTCGGAATCCCTTGGAACTGGAGTTCTCCTGGAATTGGAGTTCCAGACGGCTCTTGGCCGCCATGTGGGTGCTGGGGATCGAACCCGGGTCCTCTGCAAGAGTAGTCGGCGCTCCCAACCGCTAGGCCATCTCTCCAGCCCCCGTAACCAGTGGTCTTAACCATTGAGCCATGTCTCTAGCCCCATCAGTATTTCTTCTTATTACTACTGCAGTGCTAGATATAGAACCAAAAGCCTCAAATACTAGGAAAGTTTTCTACTACTGAGCTATGTCCCATCCCCGCTTGCTGTTGGTGCCTACCTTCCTCCCTCCCTCCCTCCCTCCCTTCTCTCTCTCTCTCTCTCTCTCTCTCTCTCTCTCTTTCTTTCTTTCTTTCTTTCTTTCTTTCTTTCTTTCTTTCTTTCTTTCTTTCTTTCTTTTCGGTCTGTTTTGAAACAGGGTCTCCCTGCAGCCCCAGCTGGCCTGGAACTCCCTACATTGACCAGGATCACAGAGATCCTTCTGCTTCTTCCTCTCTTGAGTGCTAGGATTAAAGTCATGCACCACCACACCTGGCTTTTTGTTTTATTCGAGACAGGGTCTCGTGAAGCCCCAGGCTGGCGGCCAAGGAGGCTTTGAATTCCTGCAGCTTCTGCCACCACCTGGTGTAGAGATGACAGGCGGGAGTCACTACGTCTGACTTTGATAACATTTTTTAAAAGATTATCTATAGACTTGGGTGTGGTGGCACATACCTTTAATCCCAGCACTCCAAAGGCAGAGTCAGAGGCAGGTGGATCTTTGTAAGTTAAGGCCAGCCTGGTCTACATAGTAAGTTCTAGGCCAGCTGGGGCTATAGGGAGACCCTGTCTCAAAAAGACGAAAAAAAAACAAAAAAACAAATGAATATAAATAAATAAACAAACAAAAAATATTATCTACAGAGGGACTGGACTGGAGAAATGGCTTAAGAGCACTGACAGGGCTGGAGAGATGGCCTAGCGGTTAAGAGCACCGACTGCTCTTGCAGAGGACCCAGGTTCGATCCCCAGCACCCACACGGAGTTACCGTCTGTAACTCCAATTCCAGGAGAACTCCAGTTCCAGGGGAATCCGAGACCCTCTTCTGACCTCCGAGGCATTGCACAACATGGGTGCACAGACCTACATGCAGACAGTACACTCATACACACACAAAAATAAAATAAATAAATAAATAAAAGAAAAGAGCACTAACTGCTCTTGCAAAGACCCAGGATTGACTCCCAGCACCAGTAACTGTCTGACTGTCCCTAATTCCAGTTTCAGGGGATGCAACAAACTCTTCTGGCCTTAATAGGCATTGCATAGATGTGCTGCACCTACCTACACACAGGTAAAATGCTCATACACATAAAATAAAAACAAAATAAACTTTTTTTTTTTTTGGTCTTTTCAAGACAGAGTCTCTCTGTAGCCCCACCTGTACTGGAACTCACTCTGTAGACCAGGCTGGCCTTGCACTCACAAAGATCCGCCCACCTCTGCCTCCCAAGTGCTAGGATTAAAGGTGTGCGCCACCATGCCTGGCTAAATAAACTAAACTTTAAAGATGTTATCTATATAGTATAAATGATGCCAGAAACAGTGGAGTCACTTTTGTTAAGTTTCTCCAGCAACTGTAAAAAGAGTTTTTAAAAAGCAGTTGTTGGTGCAAGCCTCTCTTTCCCTTGCCCCCTCACTCCTCTCTCTCTCTCTCTCTCTCTCTCTCTCTCTCTCTCTCTCTCTCTGCCTTTCATGCCCTCTTCCACTTTCACTCTGCATGATCTTTCACTTTCTTCACTCTTTATGCCCCCCCCCAGGCTATTGGGTTTTCGCCCAAGGGTGCATTTCCTCTTATTTCCTAATAAAGCCTGCCCCCTGTTAATTTGGATTGACTCAGCCTCCTCTCAGCCGGGAAACCTAACATCTTGGAGGTCCCAGCCTGATGCACCAAAAAAAAAAAAAAAAAAAGCAGTTGTTGGGGCCTGGAGAGATGGCTCAGCTCTTGGAGAATGCTGACTGCCTTTGGAGAGGACCCAGGTTAGATTCCTAGCACCCATGTGGCAGCTAACAACTACCTTAACTCCAGTTCCAGGGGATCTGACACCCTCTTCTGACCTCTTCAGGCATTAAGACACTGGTACACTTACATACATATAGGCAATATATTTGAACACATAAAATAGAAATGATAAATAAAATATTTTCTAAAAAAGCTGGACGTAGTGGCATATACATTTAATCTCAGCACTCAGGAGGCAGAGGCAAAGGCAGAGGCAGGTAGATCTCTATGAGCTCAAACCCAGCCTTGGCTACAGCTGCAGGCCAGTCAAGGTTACATAGTGACACCTTGCCTCAAAAAGTATTCTAAAAATTTGGACTGGAGAGATGGTGCAGTCTTTTTTTTTACCCTATTTTTTTTTTTTTTTTTTTTTTTTTTTTTTTTTTTTTTT
>VZQC01006355.1:106814-166186 GCA_009823505.1 Rhizomys pruinosus | reverse complement strand
CCTGCCTAGAATCCCCCAGTGAGGGGTTGGGGTGCAGCTCAGTGGTAGAGCCCCTGCCTAGAATCCCCCAGTGAGGGGTTGGGGTGCAGCTCAGTGGTAGAGCCCCTGCCTAGAATCCCCCAGTGAGGGGTTGGGGTGCAGCTCAGTGGTAGAGCCCCTGCCTAGAATCCCCCAGTGAGGGGTTGGGGTGCAGCTCAGTGGTAGAGCCCCTGCCTAGAATCCCCCAGTGAGGGGTTGGGGTGCAGCTCAGTGGTAGAGCCCCTGCCTAGAATCCCCCAGTGAGGGGTTGGGGTGCAGCTCAGTGGTAGAGCCCCTGCCTAGAATCCCCCAGTGAGGTGTTGGGGTGCAGCTCAGTGGTAGAGCCCCTGTCTAGAATCTCCCAGTGAGGGGCTAGGGCATGGATTAGTAATAGTTTGCCTGCCCAGCATGAGCAAGGGACCTGGGTTTATCCCCAGCACCCAGTGATATCGGTAGAAGGGAAATCCCTTAAAATTTTAAAATCTGACTTAGGGTCTCATGCTGTGTCTTGTTATGTGCCTGTCTTACTATCCTACTGACTAGAACAGCTCCGCGATCATGTCTCATGGTCACGACCTTGATGACAGGGAGTCATTTTACAGAATGTCCCTTCATTTGAGTTTGACCACATTTCCTCACGGTGATGAGGAAATTAGCCACAAAAGCCTGGTGACCTGAATTCCATCTTCAGAACCCACATAATGCATGCATTATGCTCATACACATAAAATAAAATATTAAAAAAATAAACATTTTTTATAACCACACTCTTCTTCCTCTCTCTGTTTGCTTATGTATGTGTTCATGTGTGCTAGGATTACACACTGGACCACCTCGTCTAGCTGTACATGTATTCTGGGGATCTGAACTCACGTTTTCATGTTTGTGCAGCAATCACTTTACCCACTGAGCCACCTCCTTGGGCCTTCACCTTAATTTGATATGGGGTCTCTCGCTGAACCTGAGGTAGCAGAGTTGGCTACCTGGCTCCAAGCAAACCTCCAGGCTCCTCCTGTCTCTTCCTCCCGGGTGCTGGGATTACTGGCAATTACCACGGCACCTGGGTGTTCACATTGGGTCCTTGTGCTTCTGTGGTAAGCACTTTACCAGCTGACCATCTCCCCAGTCCCCCTTATATCTCTTTCTGTGAAGCATGTGACTGATAACAACAGGAGAGATGGCTCAGTGGTTAGGAGCACGTTTTACAAGCATGAGGAGCTGAGTTGAAACCTCCAGGACCCATATAAAAGGCCGTGTGGCCAGGAACACATCTGTATGTAATTCTAGTGCTGAGAAGGGAGGAGATAAGGGGGTGGTGTGCCTGGGACAGCCTAGCTCCAGGTCCAGTGGGAGATATTGTCTCAAAGGAAATGAGGCACAAAATGGTAGAGCAAGACACCCGCTGTCTAGCTCTGGTCTCTGCATGCTTGTGTGTGGGGTGCACGTAACACACTTATACCCCCCCCACACAAATAACAGTTCATGAAGACAACAAACACATGTGCAAGCAGATGTAGACTCAATGCTGGTTCTGTGGCATTCTGGGCCTGAGTAGTAAGAAATACCTGAGCTATTTGAAGCAAGGAGTATGCCTCAAAATAACTGTGGCTTGGGGCTGGAGACATGGCTCAGTGGTTGGGAGCGACGACTGCTCTTGCAGAGGACCCGGGTTCAATTCCCAGCACCCATATGGTGGCTAAGGACTGTCTTTGACTCCAGTTCCAGGGGAATCTGACACCCTCTTCTGACCTCTGAAGCATTGCATGACAGGGGTGCACCTACTTACATGCAGACATACACATAAAATAATAAATTTGTAAAAAACTAAAATAAAATAACTGTGGCTTGGGCCTGGAGAGATGGCTCAGCGGCCAAGAGTATGCAAATCTCTGGCAAAGGACCCAAGTTCAGTTTCCCACACCCAAGTTGTGTGGTTCACAACTACCTGTACCTGCAGTTCTAGGGAATCTGATGCTCTCTTCTGTTCTCTGTGGACAACTGACTCATCTGCACACATAGACACAAACACCTACACATAATTAAAAATAAAAATATATCTTAAGCTGGGTGTAGTGGCACACATCTTTAATTCCAGCACTTGGGAGGCAGAGGCAGGCAGGCAGGCAGATCTCTTTGAGTTCAAGGCCAGCCTGGTCTACATAGTGAGTTCCAGGGCAGCTGGGAATGTAGGGAGACCCTGTTTCAAAAAGATAATAAGTAAGTAAATAAATAAATAAATCTTATTAAATCTTACAAAAAATTTGATTGTGACTCAGACAATCAAGGCCATGAAGAGAAGAAGGCAAGTTTTTTTGTTGTTTTTGGTTTTTTGTTTGTTTGCTTGTTTTTATATTTTTGAGACAGGGTCTCCCTTTAGACCCAGCTGAAAGCAAATCTGGCACAATTTCGTATTAAGCTGGAGTTTATAAGGAAAAAACTGACAGCCAAATTCAAGTGCTTGTAAGGCATAGGAAAGGTTTTTTTTTTTTTTTATGTGTATGAATGTACTGTCTGCATGTAGGTTGGTCCACCCGTGTCGTACAATGCCGCAGAGGTCAGAAGAGGGCGTCGGATTCCCCTGGAACTGGAGCTAAAGACAGTTCTTAGTCGCCATGAGGGTGCTGGGAATCGAACTCGGCTCCTCTGCAAGAGCAGTCGGTGCTCTTAACCGCTGTGCCATCTCTCCAGCCCCGAGCATAGGAAAGTTTTTAAAAAATATTTTATTAGCCAGGCATGGTGGCACATGCCTTTTAATCCTAGCACTTGGGAGGCAGAGGCAGGTGGATCTCTGTGAGTTCAAAGCCAGCCTGGTCTACAGAGAGAGCTCCAGGCCAGCTGGGACTAAAAGGGAGACCCTGTCTCGAAAAGAAAAATAATAAATAAATAAATAAATAAATAAATAAATAAATAAATAAATAAATTTTATTTATGGCCGGGCGTGGTGGTGCACACCTTTAATCCCAGCACTCTGGAGGCAGAGGCAGGCCCATCTCTGTGAATTCAATACCACCCTGGTCTATATAACAAGTTCCAGGCCAGCTGGGGCTACAGGGAGACCTTGTCTCAAAAAGATAAAAAAAATTTTTATTCACTATTTTTTATTTTTTAGGTATATGAGTGTATTGTCTGCATGTATGTAAGTGCTTCCATGTCATGCAGTGCCCACAGAAGTCAGAAGAGGGTGGCAGATCCCCCTGGAAATGGAGTTATGGATTGTTGTTACTTATTTTCAAATGGGCTAGAGAGATGGCTCAGTGGTTAAGAGCACTGGCTGCTCTCGTAGAGGACCTGAGTTCAATTCCCAGCACCCATATAGTAGCTAACAATTATCTGTAACTCCAGTTCCATGGGATCTGACACTGTCTTCTGGCCTCCTCAGGCATTGTAAACATGGGTACACTTACATAAAGGCAAGACACAATACACATAAAATAAAAAGAAAGCAAAAAATTTAAAAACCCAGGTTTGTGACATCACTATTTGTACATGGGCTGTGGGAAGCAGACAGGAGTACGTGCTGCTCTGCCCAGTCTGACAGAGGAACACTTACTAACTCGTTGAGTGACTGAAGCAGCACCCTCCCTGGCTGGCTCCTCAGGGAGCCAGAAGCTGTCAGTTCCTGCCTTGTGCTTGGCAGACAGTGGAGCATCCATAAATATCTTTTTGTTGTTATTTTTTGAGACAGGGTCTCCTGGAACTTGGGATGACCTGGAACTTGAGTAGTAGAGGATGAGGATGACCTTGAACTTCTGACCCTCCTGTCTCCATCTCCTGAGTGCTGGGATTAGAGATCTAGACCACCACATTCGACAATGCCTGTGTTGTTGTTTGTTTGTGTGTGTGTGTGTGTGTGTGTGTGTGTGTGTTGCACGTGTGTTTATGTATGTATGGGTACTCATTTGTGCTGGTGTATAGGTCAAAGGACAAGTTAGGATCTCTTTTGGGACTTTGGGATCTCTTCCAGTTTTCCCCAGGTTAGTGGGCACATGAAACTTGTGAGTTTTTCTTGTCTGTCTCTCACTTCCCTGTAAGATGCTGGGATCACAGAGGCATCCACTGCACTACTATGTTCAGGTTTAAGTGGGTTCTGGGATATGAACTCAGGTTCTCATGTTTGTGAGGTGAAAGCTTTTACCTACTGAGCCACTTCCCCATCCCAATACCTGCTTTCGGTGATCTTGTTGCAAAATATTTTTATTTATTGTGTGTTTGAGGGGGTGCACATATGGACGTCAGAGGACAACTTCTGGGAGTCTCTTCTCTCCTTCTACCATGTAGGTTCTGGGGACCGGGAACAAGTGTCCTAACCCACTCTCTAGAGTCATCTCTCTAGCCCATGATGATCCTTTTCTCATTAGTTTTAGTTTGTATAAAATTAATGTATTAATAATGATAAAACCCATAACATCAAAATTATCTCCACTCCCACTGCCGTCTCAATTCCTAGGCTCAACAATTAGCCATCTACTTGATACCTCTATGTGACGTTTTTTTCCCTTTTCTGAATTTGTGTGAATTTCATGAGATGTATTTGATCATATTTCTATCCCACCCGTCTGCACACAGAAAGGGCATATAGAGTCAAATTTGTGTCCCCAAGTGCCCTTCAGTGTAGGTCCACTACACTGGAGACATGACCCTAAATGAGACTGACTCTCACCCCCAGTTG
This sequence comes from Rhizomys pruinosus, assembly GCA_009823505.1. Taxonomy (NCBI): domain Eukaryota; kingdom Metazoa; phylum Chordata; class Mammalia; order Rodentia; family Spalacidae; genus Rhizomys; species Rhizomys pruinosus. Next base: position 161,499 of record VZQC01006355.1, on the reverse strand, counting down.
CCAATAAACAGCTCCTGCTGGGACTGGGGTTTCTTACCGACTCATGATCTCTTTTTTAATGTGTACCCCCTTCCTCACTGTCAGTGCCACAGACTCCGCCCACTGGGGTTCGTGGGTTCTGTCATTTGTGTTAAGGCTTATCAAGTCAACTTAGTATCGCCAGACATCCCTCAGTGCAAGTTCATCCACTGAGGTCTAGTTAGCCCATCTATAGAGTCCTTCCCTTTAAGATCAGCTTTTCCTTACTCAATAGTAATCAGCTGCCAATAGTTCTTTGGCTAAGAATTGGGGCCTGCTACCCATTTCCACAGTTCTGTGCCGGGTTTTTTGTCTGAGTTTTCATAGGTCTGTACATGCTAGCACCATTGTTGTAGGTGCAATATGAGCAGGGTCCCAGGAGCCTGTAGAACTCTATGTCCATATAGCCATGCACCTTTTCCCTGGCTCTTACATTCTTTCTGCCCCCTCTTCTGAAATTGTCCCTGAGCCCTGGGTAGATGGAGTTTCATATAGGAGTCCTGTCCTATACTCTGCAGACCCTTATTCTTTTTTTTTTTATTAAATTTATTATGTTATGTGTATGAGTGTACTGTCTGCATGTAAGTAGGTGCCCCCGTCATGCAATGCTGCAGAGGTCAGAAGAGGGCATCAAATTCCCCTGGAACTGGAGTTAAAGACGGTTCTTAGCCACCATGTGGGTGCTGGGAATCGAACCCAGGTCCTCTGCAAGAGCAGTCGGTGTTCTTAACCACTGAGCCATCTCTCCAGCCCCAGACTCTTATTCTCTATGCTTTGGACATTTGTGTCTTTTTGTGTCCATGGCCCTGTTACATAAGGGAGCTTCATTGATGAAAGCTGACATATGCTTTAGCGTTCTCTCTGCTCTGTGTTCCAAGTTTCCATGAGCCTTAGGTGTTATGTTGTAGATGCGTCACTTAGGGTTTCACAATTCACAATCTCAGTTGTGAAACTCTGTAATAATCTCTATTGCAAAAGAAGCTTCTTTGATGAATGCTCGCTGGGATACTTTTCTGTAAATATAAGGATCCATACTCTGCACATAGTAAGAAATTACATTTGTCAGCCATGCATACTGGCACATGCCTTTAATCCCAGCACTCAGAAGGCAGAGACATGTGGATCTTTGTGAGTTCAAGGACACAAGGACAGCTTGCTTGATCTACATAGTGAGTTCCAGGACAGCTGGGGTTATGGGGAAACACTGTCTCAAAAAGACAAAACAAAAATCAGAAAAAAGAAATTACATTTGTCTAGGGATGTGACAGCCTTGGGGTTTTCTCTAAGAGACCTAAGACCTCTCCAGCATGTATTTGTATATGTTTATAGCACCACACACGAATTTCCTCTCATTGAGTGGGCTTTAAGTTCAATTAGGTAGCTGTTGATTACAATATAAAAGTGCCACTACTGCCCCAATATAGTTGCTGTGCCAATCATTGACATGGTTATTACACCTTAGAGCTGGGGTTCGACCATCATTTGATGTTCTCCCTAGGTGGCTTGCATAGTGTTCTCCGGAACTATGAGAGCTAGTCTTCAGGTGAGGTCAGTTCTCCTTGGGTGGCTTGCATAGTGTTCTCCGGAACTATGAGAGCTAGTCTTCAGGGGAGGTCAGTTCTCCTTGGGTGGCTTGCATAGTGTTCTCCGGAACTATGAGAGCTAGTCTTCAGGGGAGGTCAGTTTCAGCTCCATTGCTCCAAATCCTATGTCCAAAGTATGTCCTGTCTTCAGAGTCTTACCTTCAGGTCCTGTGAGGCAATCAAGGACTGTGCCAATAACCTGTGTAATTTGGGGGAGTCTCTTGGACTATCCTGGCCAACAACTCAAAGGTCGGTTTCTCATATCTGGGAATGTTTCTTGTTATGTAGCCTTCAGCTAAAACGTGGACTCATGTTGTATGTGTAATCTTTTCAGCAGGTTTTTGTACTATGATTCCTTTTTTTTTTTTTTACACTAGCTAGGCATTATTTCTCTCTACTGTCTCTCTCCCTGTCTAACACTCCCTCCTTGCCCTCTCCAGTTAAATTACCCTCATTTCTCCCTTGATAGTAACTGTCTCCTATGGTTCCCCCTCTCTTGAATTTTATCCCCACAGTTCCTTGTATAACTCTTCCACTCCTCCAACTTAATAACTGCACTTAACCCATTTCCTCCTAGTAACATCTGTCTCCGACTGTTCTCTCAGCCTCCTTTCCCTTTACCTCCCCAGGTCCTTTCCGTTTTCCTGCAGTCATGATCTTTTTAACTGCTTGAAATCTTTCAGTGGCTGTTGCTTCACCTTGGTCATACCTAGGATACATCCTACCCTGTACTGCCCTGCCTAAAGCTAGGAAGTCTTCTCCACTGCATCAGTGAGTAGGGTTGTAGACAGGTAATCCCTTCCTGTTTGTCTGTCATACACAATGCATCAGCAGCTTTGATTTAGACTGCCTGCTGGTTTGTGACATGCCCTGAGGATTTACCCAAGGTCCCTGTCTCAACAGCTTCCATGGGCACAGAGCTCTTTGATTCTTTTTTATATTTTATGTGTATGAATGTTTTGTGTGCATGTAACGACACTATTTGCATATAATGCTCACAGAGGACAGAAGAGGGCATTGGATCCCCAGAACTGGTGCTAAGGGTGTTAACTGCCATGTGGGTGCTGGTAACTGGGTCCTCTTGAAAGCAGACAGTGCCTACGGCTGAGTCATCTCTCCAGCCCCACCCTCCCTTTTTGAGAGAGGGCCTTCATAGCCAAGGCTGGCCTTGCCTTCATAGCCAAGGTTGGCCTTGCCTTCACATTCCAAGTGCTGAGACGATGTATGGCCATCATGCCCAGGTCAGAGATGGACCTGGGATTGTCTCCCTTCTGGCAGGGAAGGAGCCCCCCAGGTATTAAGGGATTAGTACCCCCTTCATCCGGAGGGCTTTTAGAACTGCTGGCATTACTCAGGTTGTAAGGAACTGTGTGTCCCAGGGCCTTCGAGGGGTGGAGATAAAGGCTACGCCCCATCATGCCAGCTCTGCCCACAAGGACAAGGGAGATGTGTCCTGGGAAGTCAGGGAAATCAGAGCTTGTCACTTTGCAAGGAACCAGCGTACTGCCACTTGCTCTTGACAAGTGTCAGTCTGGAATAGGGAGAGATGAAGTGGAGTTGGCATCACCCACATTTGCCAGGCAGGCCTTCCTTGCCAAGACCCTAGATGAAGAGGTGGCTGAAAATGTGGAAAATGTGGAATGCTGAGCAGGGTCATGTCTTCCATTTCCACCAGGGGGGCACCTTTCAACTTGGCAATCCTAGGGTCCAAACTACATGCTATGGAAGGGTGCATGTGTATGTGGTTAGCAGATAGACTCAAGTAAGCCAGGTGAACTCCAGGGATCTGTGTCCTCACCTCCCACCTCACCACAGCTGGGACTACAAACACATGCCAATGACCTGGCTTTATGTGGGCTGAGGATCTGAAATCAAGTCCTCACACTTGTATGGCAAGTACTTTACTGACAGCCAGGGCTCACCCTCTGCTCCTGAGGGCCTAGGGTCCTCTGGCCTGTTGTATCAGTTCAGTGGGCTTCCACAATGCCTTTGGCAGGAACTGGACTAAGTGTCCCAGGGCTAGGAGATCTAGCTTGCCATGGGGGAGCAATAAAGGGGCCCTGGCGCACCACCTGGTAGAGAGAAAGAAGACAGAGTCTGGGTGGCAGGTTTCTGTACAGGAAGTTGGCTTATACATTTAGTAACCGGCAACAGTGCAGGGGCTACAGGGAGAATAAGAGATCGAGAGCTGGGGTTTGGCGTAAATCTTACAAAGTGTATAAAGAATCTGTGTTTCTCTACAATAACAAAAACCAAAGACTACAAGAGCAGTTGTATATACAAAACACGGAGATATTGCTTCACTTGCAAACAGATTCCTGACCAGACAGTGAGACAAGACAGAGAGGGGGAGTGGAGAGGGGCAAGGAGAGAGCGCCGCGTGCAAAGGAGGAGGGAGAGAGGGCGAGGGGATCTTCTCCCAGCATAAATCTACAGGCAGGAGCAGGGGTGTGCAGGCCAGGAGCGATGGAGGCCGTGCTGGCGCTGGCTGTGGTGGTGTAGGCGGGAGGCAGAGCCCAGAGTGTCCACCTGCCCGCTCCTGCTGCCTGGCTCTTTGGGGGTCAGCCCAGAGAGGGTTCTGGGTGGAGATGCAGGGCCAGCTGGCCAGAGAGGGAGGGAGGTGATCGCTCCCTGAAGTCTGCCATGGAAAACAGGAGAAGCCGGCTCCTTCCACTCATCTTCCTCACCTCTGGCTGGCCCTGTCCATCCTGCCGACCTCCCCACCCTGCCAAGATGCCCACAGAGACCCCAGAGCAGGTACGTAAGCAGAGGCTTCTAGCTTCTCTCGAGCAGAGCAGACAGGACAGGAGGTGCCACGCCTGCTCTTCCTGGGCCGGCTGGAGGATGGGAGCAGCCTGTCCCAGGGCGACTAGGGAAGGGCCGGGAGGATGGTGGTGAGGGACTGGCCAAGGCCGAGGACCAAGGATGTGCACGCACGCTGGTGGAGGTGCGGGGGAGGTCACAGGTTCTGGCAGCACTGCAGCTTGTTGGGTTTCTGTCCATCGGTGGTGGGTGGCACGCTGATGTCAACCACGTTGTTGCCAGGGGACTCATCATGAGCCGCACGATCAGCAATCTGCTTCTGTGACACGATGCGGTAGATTTCTGAAACAGGGAAGATGTGGTGAGCAAGCTGTGTGCCCTGCAAGGCCACTTACCTCTGCAGGACACAGGCTGGATGTGCATTCAAACTACTGTGGTGGTTAGTGCTAACTGCTAACTTGAATACAGAGTCACCTGGCAGCCAGGCCTCTAGGCATGCCTAGGAGACATTATCTTCATTACGCAAACTCATGTGGGAAGATCCACATTGACTGCGGATGGGACCGTTCTCTGAGCATGGAATCCTGGACTGTGTAAAATGGAGAAAGGGAACTGAGCAGCATGTGCACCCATCCCTCTACTTGTTCATGACTGTGGGTGCCACGTGACCAAGCTTCAAGTACCTTGTGCTGCAAACTGAAATAAACCCTCCCTTAAGTTGCCTTTGTCACAGTATTTTATCACAGAGACAGGAAAAAAGAAGACAAGTCTCCACCATGTCTTGCAAACCCTCTAGCACATGAGGCCAGTAAGTGGTAAAGCATTAGCGGGGACAGGCTGGCCCCTGAGGGCTCCCAGCCGCAGCCCAGGTGAGCAGGGTCGGGGCTGCTCCCTAATCAGTGGCTACCTCCTTTTCCTCCAGGCCCAGAAGGATTGATTACCTTGGGGACCTGGGTGAGAAGCTCTGTGCCCCATGTGCCTGACTTCATGGGTCCAGACCGACTGGCAGACGCTAACAAGCACAGGCCCAAGAGCTACCAGTGCCCCTCTGTGCTGGGAGCCTCCTTATGTTCCCTCAGACCTTGCGCCCACCTGTGAGGATGTTCTTGAATGCTTCTTCTACGTTGGTGGAATCCAAGGCTGAGGTCTCAATGAAGGACAAGTTGTTCTTTTCTGGAACATAGAGAATTCTCTTCTTGTGGGAGGGTGGGGGTGCACCTGGCTCCCACAACCCTCTCAAGAACACACCTACCCACTTGCCTAACCCAACAGGTTGCCTTCTCAGGGACAAAAGGCTGGCAACTGTGCCCGTGAACCTTGAGCAGGAGAGTATGGACGTCTGCCTTCCAGATACTCTGAAGTCTCTGAGTCTGGCTCTCAGAGCAGGTCCCCCGTGCCCTGCGTGTCTCTCACCAGCTCACCTGCAAAGGCACGGGCCTCATCGGTGGGCACAGCCCGTAGATGGCGCAGATCACTCTTGTTGCCCACGAGCATGATGACGATGTTGCTGTCTGCATGATCCCGCAACTCCTTCAGCCAGCGCTCCACATTCTCGTATGTCAGGTGCTTGGCGATGTCATATACCAGCAGTGCGCCCACCGCGCCGCGGTAGTAGCTGCAGGGCGGGTTCAGGCATGAGCGTCAGGCTGCTGGAATGGCAGCACCCTCAAGGGAACCCCATGGGACAATGGCTTCTTCTTTTGTAAAAGACTTTCTTTTTTTATTTATTATTTTTTATGCGTATGAGTGTACTGTCTGCATGTAGGTTGGTGCACCCGTGTCGTGCAATGCTGCAGAGGTCAGAAGAGGGCGTCAGATTCCCCTGGAACTGGAGTTAAAGATGGTTCTTAGCCGCCATGTGGGTGCTGGGAATCGAACCCAGGTCCACTGCAAGAGCAGTCGGTGCTCTTAACTGCTGAGCCATCTCTCCAGCCCAACAACGGATTCTTGATCCAAGCACAGGGCACAGCCAAGGTGCAGCCATCACAGCCTTGAGGGAGGCCACATGTTCAAAGACCCCCTATATTCACCTCCAGAATGGGAAGGTTTAAGGAGGCAATTTAGGATTTAGGGCCCCAGAGCTAAAAGGGGATAAGGGTGCACTAGCTGTACAGGGCAAAGGCCACTGCTGGGCAGACGCTCCAATGCCCACTGTGCAGGCCAGGCCTGGACCACAGATGGCACCGCTCCCACCCCTAGAAAGATGAAGGGCACAGGAGATGATCAGGTGATGTGAGTCCAGAGGACAGCAAATGAGGTAAGAGGACAGCCAAGGGTCGGTCTAAGGGAACGGGCAAGGGGGTAGGGGCATGGCATTTGAGAGGCTTCAGGAAGGCAGGATGTGAGCCAAGGGTGGGAGAGGAAGCCAGAAGAGGAAAGCAGGGAAGGCAGTCAGACTGGACCGGGAGCAGAGTGGAGAGGCCTCGGCCAGGACTGTGTTGGGTCCAAGGCTAGGTGATAGCCTAGCTGAGCCCCGCCCCTTATCTCCACCCTCAATTTTAGCTTTTCAGGCTGTAGCCCAATCCCGCACAGCCTTGCAGGCTCACGTCACATGCCTGCATGCTCCTGCTATCTCCAGGTCCTGACCTAGCCAACCCAACACTCACGCGGAGGTGATGGCACGGTAGCGCTCCTGGCCGGCCGTGTCCCAGATCTGTGCCTTGATGGTCTTGCCATCCACCTGAATGCTGCGTGTAGCAAACTCCACGCCAATGGTGCTCTTGCTCTCCAGGTTGAATTCGTTTCGGGTAAAGCGTGACAGCAGGTTGCTCTTGCCCACACCTGAATCCCCGATCAGCACCACTTGGGGGAAGGAAGCGGAGGAGAGGTAAGAATCAGGGATCCCTCAGTGTTTCCACATCTACACAAAGAACTTTCCTGATGGCTCCCTGGGTTCTGCCACCCATGGGCAATTGGTAATGCATAAGCAAACAAAGGCTTCAGAAACAGTGCAGACAAGGTAACACCTTTGCTTGTCTGTGGTCCTTGGAGGAGCGCTGTTCCAGTGGGACATGGTCACCTTGTAGGGAGGGTGGCTTGACATCCAACAACCCTTGAACCTCCATTTTTTCAGCCTGGTCTGAGTACCCAAGAATGGTCAGAGAAAGTTCTGGAGCTGAGTGACCTTGTGTAATTCACTTTACCTCTCTGGGTCATCTATTCTACAGACGTAAACAGGAAAGCAATAGGCCTATTTGGAAGTAGGAAGTGACGGCATTCATGGTCAGAACCTGGCCAGCATGCAGCTCATGGAAGGGACACAGATGGGCAGCTGTCAGCACCACGGTGGTTTTGTTCAGGGCATGGGATAGGTCAATATTTAACAAGGTCAGTACCTATGACCATCTGTGTCTGGTGCTTTAAATGACAGGAAGCAAATGCTTCCTCCTCTCCATTCCCCTTTCCAGCTGCTGCAGAAACAAGCCCTCATTCACCTCCAGCACCAACAGCTCCATGAAGAACAGGAATGTGTGCTCTGGCTGTAGCCAGGACAGAGCTGTCATCACCCCTGCCTGCAGTCAGGATTGCCCGACTAAGCCACTGCATATTCCTAGGCAAGTCTTTGGTTCAAGGGAGGGTCCCATGGCTGTGTGCACGCACCTCTACACAGACCCCCCCTGCCTGGGAGCTGGCCTCCTGGCAGTGATAGGACTTCCTTCCAGTTGGGGTGGCTCATTAGATGAGGAAAGATGCAAACCTAGGGCTGTAGGTAAGTGGCGGAGTGCTTGCTCAGTATGCATCAAGCCCTGGGTTCCATCTCTAGTTCAGCATAAATTGGGCACGGCGGTACACATGTCACCCTAGCTCTGTAACCTCAGCACTCAGTAAGCAGAGGCAGAAGGATCAGAATCCCACGGTCATCCTTGGCTACACAGCAAATCTGAGGCTAGGCTGGGCTACATAAGACCTTGTCTCAAAATAAATAAGGCACTGAGTGTGGTGGCATACATCTTTATTCCCAGCGCTAGGCAGGCAGAGGCAGGCAGATCTTTTGAGTTTGAGCCCAGCCTGGTCCATGGTCCATATAGCAAGTTCTAGGCTAGCCAGAGCTACACAGTGAGACCCTGTCTCAAAAAAAAAAGCCGGGCGTGGTGGCGCACACCTTTAATCCTAGCACTTGGGAGGCAGAGGCAGGCGGATCTTTGTGAGTTCAAGGCCAGCCTGGTCTACAGAGTGAGTTCCAGGACAGCCAGGGGCTACAGGGAGACTCTGTCTCGAAAAGACCAAAAATAAAAAAAAAGAAAAGAAAAGAGGGGCTGGAGAGATGGCCTAGTGGTTACAAGCGCCGACCGCTCTTACAGAGGACTCGGGTTCGATCCCCAGCACCCACATGGCGGCCAAGAACCATCTGAAACTCCAATTCCAGGAGAACTCCAGTTCCAGGGGAATCCGACACCCCTTTCTGTCATGCAGCATTGCACGACACGGGTGCACAAACTTGCATGCAGACAGTACATTGATACACACACAAAAAAATAAATAAATGCCGGGCGTGGTGGCGCACGCCTTTAATCCCAGCACTTGGGAGGTAGAGGCAGGCGGATCTTTGTGAGTTCGAGGCCAGCCTGATCTACAGAGTGAGTTCCAGGACAGCCAGAGCTACAGGGAGACCCTGTCTCCAAAAGACCAAAAAACAAAAAAAAAGAAAAGAAAAGAAAAGAAAGAAAGGCAAATTTATTCCCAGAAGGGACATCAGTGCAAACATAATCAGGAGAGATAATGTGCTAAAGGCTAAAAATCCCCCAGGACACAGGAACTGACTCCAGGAGACATGGACTGTGGAGGGAACTGCCGTGTGTCAGCTGCAGGACACGTGAAGTGAGTCCTGCCCCAGCCATGAAAGTGCTGCCTGCAGGCCCAGACGTCCAGGCTCTGGGGTGGGGTCTGGGCCCGGGAGGGCTCTCTTCAGATCACAGTGCACCTTTCCAATGGAGGTTGAGGTGCGTACACACATGTGTGCGTATACTCGTGTATCTATGCTCACGTGTGCTCACATGTAAGAACGCGGACGTAGCAGGGAGTGGACATCAAATCAGATACCATACCAGAACCCTCAGTCCCTAAAGGCACGGGTGTGGGGTTCTGAGCTGAGGGTGGGTCTTCCAACGGAGAGCCAAGGGGGCTGCAGGCCATCCAATGCCTGAGGAGCAGCAGGGGTGTTCACCCAGGGTGAGGCTCTCTTGGCCTGAGTAGAGACAGGCGTGGCCAGACCAGACTAAGCCTAAACTCGCTGGTCCTGGTGAGTGGGGCAAGAGGTCAGCAGTGGGGGGGGGGGGGTGAGGGGCTTTGTCTCAGGAGCCTAGAGCCACCGGTGAGCCTTGGTGACACAGAGATGGACCTGACACCCTAGCTGGGAGTCCTGTGCCATGACGGGCACAGGCCTACTAGGTGGCCCCTTTCTTTCCCATGGTCACAATGAACTCCATGGCTTACACGCTCTGCTGTCTCTCCTGAAAAGAGCATGTTCCTTCTTGTGGGAAAGGAACAAGGAGTGGTAAGACAGAGTTCACTATATAGCTAGAGCTGGCTTCAAACCTGTGGTTCCCCTGCCTCAGCTTCCCAAGTACTAGGATTACAGGAGTATACCGTGAAGTCAGGCTCCATGAAAATATTCGCTCCCGACACCACTTACTGCTCCAGACACTGCTCCAAGCTTCTTCCTGCACACCGAACCCCTAGAAGCACTATCTGCACTCTCCATCGCTACCTCTGGTCCTCCCTCTAGGACACAAACTGAGCCTGGCCATCCAGGGCCTGTGGAGGAGGAAGTGTCCACTCTGGATCAGGACTTCTTGGCCTCAATAGACAGGCACTGCTAGGCCACAGGCTGAGCTAACTGTTTCTGCTGAGTGGTGAGGAATAGGCAGTGATCAGAGCTAATCCACCACCACCCAGACTCTCAAATTGCTACAGTTCGTGAACAGTCACACCTCAGTCCCTGCCCTGCTCGCCAGCAGCTGCACTGTCTCTTCTTTCTTTCTTTTCTGTCTTTCTGTATGTCTTGTCTTATCTTGTCTGTCTTTTTGAGACAGGGTCTCCCTGCAGCCCCAGCTGTCCTGGAACTCTCTATGTAGACCAGGCTGGCCTTGAACTCTGAAATCAGCCTGCCTCTCCCTCACAAGTGCTGGGACTAAAGGCGTGCACCACCACGCCCAGCCCCCACTGTGTCTTCTTGGACTTCAACCAGTCCACACTGCTGTCTCCTCATGTTAGTTACTCCCAGCCTGCTTACAAACATCAGGGAGCCCCAGGACTGGGTCTCCAGATGAACTTGCCTAGGCTTTTGGCTGCCTACTGACTGTGGGCTGGTGACTCCTGCACCCATGCTGGCATGCCCGATGCCTTTCCAGCCGGAGAGACCACAGCCCCTCAGGCCAGCACAACAGAAGGGAGCCTCCTGGTCACCAAACCCATTCACTACCCCATCCTTGCTGCTTCCCTCAGCGGGACACCTAGGGACATTCCCAACCCTCTCTTATTATACGCTGGGGTTGATGCTGCAGCCCCTTCAAAACCTAGGAGGGGCTGCGGGGTGCTTTAGGGGGACAGAATGCTGTTTCTGGATCTGTGCATAGGTTCCATTTGGTGGCTTCAGATGATGAACACACACTGGATTACAGACTTGTATGTGTCCTTTCCTTTTCTTGAGACAGGTCTTCATGTATCCCAGGCTAGGTTCTAATTCACTAAGTAGCTGAGGACCTAGAAATCCTCACCCTCCTGGCTATTTCTCTGAGTGTGAGGATTACAGGTGGGAGCTACCATGTCTGCCCTGTGTATGTGGTGCTGGATGTGGAACTCAAGGTCTCGTGCATGCTAAGCACTGTACCAACCGAGCTACACCCCTGGCCTTGTGTAGTTTTTTTTTGTGGGGGGAGGTCTTTTTTGAGACAGAGTCTTCCTATAGCAGCTGGCCTGGAACTTGACATGTAGACCAGGCCTTGAACTCACAGAGATCCACCTGCCTCTGCCTCTGCCTCCTGAGTGCTGGTACCAAAGGCATGCCCCACATATCTGGCTTTTTTTGTTTTAATCTATGTTTATGTGTATGAGTATATTGCCTGCATATATGTACATGGACCCATGTCAGGCAGTGCCCATGGAGGTCAGAAGAGGGTGTCGGATCCCTTGGAACTGGAGTTATGAGTCAGGTATTAGCTGCCATGTGGGTGCTAGGAACTGAACTCAGATCCTCAGTAAGAGCAGCCAGTACTCTTAACTACTGAGCCATCTCTTCAGCCCCAGTGTGTACTTTTCTATATGAATGAAACTGTTGGATTAAAAATGGGTTTTCAGCTGGGTGTGGTGGTGCATACCTTTAATCCTAGCACTTGGGAGGCAGAGGCAAGGCAGATCTTTGTGAGTTCAAGGCCAGCCTGGTCTACAGAGTGAGTTCCTGGACAGCTGGGGCTACATAGAGACCCTGTCTCCAAAAGACAAAAAAAAAATGTGTTTTCATGTGTGTAACTGTGTCGATGCCTTCAAAGACTGGACCACCATCTTTCACTGGCGTTACAACACCAGCCTCTTCCTGGAGTCCTTGTACTTACTCTCATCCAAACCCGCCTCCCAATCAAAAGCCTGGATTCTTCACAGCCACAAGAGGGCATCTCTGAACACCTGAGCCACATTCTGTTTGTGCCCCAGGCATGGATGGCTCCTGCTCCCATAGGATCAAAGCCTGCCCCCCCCCCCCTCCCCCCTGCCCCTCTCCCCCGGGCCCACAGAATACCACACTCCCAGCCCCCATCTCCTCTTTCCCTCCCTCCTCTTCACCCACCTGCTCCAGCCCTACGGGGGCTCCTTGCTGTGCCCCTCACACATCAGGCATGGTCCATCCTTTGCACAGGCTCTTGTTGCCTAACCATTCTTTTCCAGGCACCAGCCTGGCTCCCTCTACCTCTCTGTGAGGCCCCTTGGACACAACCTGGTCAGGAAGACCCTCGATACAACCCTGTCACAACCCCATTTTCCCAAGCCTCCCCACTCTCTGTAAGGCCCCTTGGACACAACCTGGTCAGGAAGACCCTCGATACAACTCTGTCACAACCCCTTTTCCCAAGCCTCCCCACTCTCTGTGAGGCCCCTTGGACACAACCTGGTCAGGAAGACCCTCGACGCAACTCTGTCACAACCCCATTTTGCCAAGCCTCCCCACTCTCTGTGAGGCCCCTTGGACACAACCTGGTCAGGAAGACCCTCGACACAACTCTGTCACAACCCCATTTTCCCAAGCCTCCTCACTCTCTGTCCTGGCTTTTCCTCCACAGCTTGTGCAATCCTCACACGTGTCAGATTTTGTTCATTTATTTATTTATTTTTGCTATAGTGCCCCAAGAGGCAGAAACCTGGACAGTCTTGTTCCCAACTGCTCCCCGGCCCTGGCACAGAGGCTGGTATACAGTAAGTACCAACAAGTGTCTGTGGAATGAGTAAACACACCCCAAAGTGGCTGTCAGAGTCTCCCCAATCTACTTCATCTGAACCCAAACACTCCTGGAACACACCAGGCAGGAAGAGGCCAGGTCACCATCCTTAAACCATGGCTGAGGATGAGGCAAAAACAGCAGCCCCTACAATCCAACCCTGCGCCATTTCTGGGCCAGTTATTTTAGAGCCAAGAACAGCAACACTGAGTCAGGCATGGTGGTGCATGCCTGTAATCCCAGGACTCAGGAGGGTTTGGCAGGATTATGAATTTAAGGTCAGTCTGGACTACACAGTAAATCCCAGGTCAGTTTGAGCTTCATATTGAGACCCTGTCTCAAAGGTCTGAGTATTGGGGATGCGGCTTAGTTGGTTAAGTGCTTGCCTAGCATGCACAAAGCCCTGGATTTGATCCCCAGCACTGCATAAAATGGGTATGGTGAGCATAAAACCAAGATGGGTGGTGCAACCGGGGCAAGTAGAAGGAGGTTCATCCCTGACTACAGATAGTTCCAGGCAGGCCTGGGCCACACTGGGGCTACCCTCAAAAACAAAACAAGCAGGGCAAGGTGAATGTCTTTAATCCCAGCAGATGGAAGCAGTTAGGAGGGCAACCTACTCTACACAGTGAGTCTCAGGCCAGCCAGGGATACACAGTGAGACCCTGTCTCAAAATAAAATAAAATCCAAAAATAACCAACAAGAACAGACTGATAAGAGGGAGAACTGGGATTGGAGAGATGGTTCTGCAGGATAAGAGCACTAGCTCCAGTAACTCCAGTTCCAGGGGATCTGACGCCCTCTTGTGGCCTCTGTGGGCACTGCACAAATGTGGTGTACTTACATACATTCAGGAAAAACTCTTTAAGTATTAAATAAAGAGAGAGAACAAAAAGACGGTGCTGGAATGGTATACATCAATCACCTTACACAGTCCATTTGCCGGGAAATTTGAGGCTCAGGGAATGAAGAATTCAAGGCATGCTGTGAGAAGGGCTGTGGAGGTAGAGCGGAAGCCGCCGAGCCGAGCCGAGCCGAGCCGAGCCTGTGGATATTTACAGACTTCCCTCACCTCCCAACTACATCCACCAAGCAATGCATGTCCAGGGAACCTGCCTGGGAAGTGGTCTAGGCAGACTCTGAACCTCAGGTCTCTGGAGCAAGGCTTGAGCCCTCTCCCTTTCAACTCACCTGCTCACTGCCATTCTCCCCTCCCCCTGGGCACTTGGCTCAGGGGTCTTGGTTGGCATCTGGCCTGCCCATCTCTCTACCTTCCCCAACCTGGGCATCTTGTTTGGTGACAGGCAGCAAACTCCTGCTTACCCTTCAAAACCTTAGAGTATTTGAGACTCCTCAGTTCAGGCCTCCCCTCTCCATGCAGACCACTATGTGGTGTGGCCCACATGTGACAACAGGGCCAACATCCTCCCAGGACTATGGGAGCCCAGCACAAGAACATCAAGTTCAGAGAAAAGATAAAATGACTTGGAGCTGGGAAAAAAACTATAGCCCAGAGCCAAGAACTGAACCACACCAGTTTGGGCAATGAGTGGCCCCTGGGCCATGTGGGGACTGGCTGGACTAGATTGTGAGGATCACTATCTGCTGCATCCACCTCTCACCTCTTTCCCACGGAGCCCAGGAGAACTTTGCTCCTCATTCTCATGAGCTCAGGGCCTGCTCAGGGTTCTTCCACAGCCTCGCTCTTTCCAGCCTTCCCTCTATCGTACAGCACTGAGAAGCCTCAGGCCCAGGGTTCTTCCACAGCCTCGCTCTTTCCAGCCTTCCCTCTATCGTACAGCACTGAGAAGCCTCAGGCCCAGCAGCTACACTATGCTCCAGCCTGGCCAAGTCTCCTCAACGCCCTGAACCAGAATTGGGCCCAAATGCTTGCAAATCCTCAGGGCCACCCCAGGGACAGACACAATATCATTTCCACTGCAGTTAGGGACACTCAACAGAGTGACCAAATCTCTGGCCCAGGGTTACCCAGGGAGAACAAGAATGCCCAGATCTGGGGCCTGTTATGAGCACTAGCTGCTCTTGCAGAGGATCCAGGTTCATATCCCAGCACCCACATAGGTTAACAATGGTCCAGAACTCCAGTTCCAAGGGATCTGACCTCCACGGGCACTGCACACACTTGGTGCACTTATACATGCAGGCAATACACTCATACACATAAAATAAAAATAACAAATAAAAAGTTTAAAAAGAGTGCCCAGATGAGGTTGAGGGTCACATGGCCAGGCTGCTCAGGCCACCCTTGGCATAGGGTGGTGGCTACGCTGTGGACTTGTGTGCAGGATGGGTATGAAAAGAGCATTGTCAGAAAACAAGTAATCAGTTGTCTTGGGGACACAGACTCTTGAGGACACAGCCTCCAGCATTTCCAAAGAAGTCAGTGGTTTCACTGGCTGGGAAGTGGTGCCCCCAAACGTGCCATGTGGCATGCAGAGAAGGCAAGCCCAGTTGGCAAAAACAAAGAATTGGCATCTATCAGGAGCCTTGGGTGATCTGGCCTGTCCCACGACAGGATGGCAGGCTGACTGGGGGGTTAAGCAGTATAGGGGAGAGGGTGTCCTCCAAGGAAGTGGGCGCTACCCATTCCAGGCCCCAGGCACAAGGACCATTCTTGCCTCAGTTAGTCTTTAGGGGCTGTGGAGGCAACCAGCACAGCAGACCTGGTAGTGCCCTGGCCAGCCTTACGCACATGGCAGAGAGGAGTAAGCTCTGAGGCCACCCCAGCCAGCTTCCTGCATGATCTGCGTCCCTGAGAGTGAAGTGGGTACTGATTGGTTACAAGCTCTGGGAAAGGGGTCAGGGCCTAGGTAGCTCCAGTGTGGACCCCCTATCCCTGAGGCAAAACGGCCAACAACAGGAGAAAATGTTTGGAGGATAAATGTGAGGAGTTATAATTACGTACAGATAATGGCCCGTGGCCACGGATTCCTGGGACCTGTTGGCGTTGACCTTGAGGTCAAGGCAGCCTATGTGTGATATGGCTGCCCAAAACTAGTGTGGCAGTGAGAGAGGAGAGCAGCCACTGTCCCAAGCAGACCAGTAAAAAATGATCAAAGCCCGGGTCTGGAGAGCTGGCCTAGTGGTTAAGAGCGCCGACTGCTCTTGCAGAGGACCCAGGTTCGATCCCCAGCACCCACATGGTGACTGAGAACCATCTTTAACTCCAGTTCCAGCGGTATCTGACGCCCTCTTCTGACCTCTGCGGCATTGACAACACAGGTGCACAAACCTACATGCAGACAGTACATTCATACACATAATAAATAAAAAATTAAAAAAAATGATCAAAGCCCAAGATAGGTGTGGGGATGGGTGAGGCACAGAGGGTACAAAGAGTAGGGTGAGGGGGCCTCCAGACTGCTGTCCTTACAATTTCCCACAGATAGCAGGAGAGAGCCACGTGATGTCAGTCCTTGTCAACATTGCTAGTACAACTGTGCATTTTTTTGTTTTTCTTAAGGTAGGACGACTTACCCTAGGCTGGCCTCAACCACTTCACCCTCTTGACTCAGCATCCTAAATTCTGAGATTCCAGGTGTGCACGACCACATCTGCCTGCCTCTGGTCACCACCCGGCTAGTAAAGGGTGATGGGGCCCAGGTCTGAACCCCTGAAGGCTGTGGGTCAAAGGGACTGGCAAGTGAAGCATATTTACATTTCTATGGACTTGTCACATGCAGGGCAAGTGAGGTGACTGATGATCATAGTTTGCCTGTGTTAGGTCTATTTATTTATGTCTTTTTGAGACCGTGTCTTCCCATAGTTCCAGCTAGTCTGGAATTGGCTATATAGACCAGGCTTAGTTCTAGCTCTTCTTAAACATTTTTAAAGAATTTTTAAATATTTATTATATTTTATGTGTATGAGTGTACTGTCTGCATGTAGGTTGGTGCACCCATGTCGTGCAATGCCACGGAGGTCAGAAGAGGGCGTTGGATTCCCCGGAACTGGAGTTAAAGTCAGAAGAGGGCGTTGGATTCCCTGGAACTGGAGTTAAAGACGGTTCTCAGCCGCCATGTGGGTGCTGGGGATCGAACCCAGGTCCTCTGCAAGAGCAGTCGGTGCTCTTAATTGCTGAGCCACCTCTCCAGCCCCCCCCCCCCTTTTTGGCCTGCAAGTATGTAGGTGCACTATGTGTGCAATGTCCACAGATGCCAGAAGAGGGCGTTGGATTCTCTGGAACTGGAGCTGCAGATGGTTGCTAGCTGTCATTAGGTGCTGAGAACTGAACTTGGGTCCTCTGCAAGAGACGTCAGTGCTCTTATTGAGCCAGCTCTCTAGATCCCCTTCTCTTAATTTCCCAGAGTTCCTTTGTCCAATTAAAGAGAGTAAAAGTCTGAACACTGGGAAAAGGACACATGCTGAAGAACGGAGGAGGACTCCTCACATGAGGCTTAAGGCATGGCCGGGAGAACTAGGATGAGCACTCTGGTGACCTTGGTGGTTTGATAGTTGCTACAACTGATTACAGCAGGCACCAGGGAAAGGAGGCCAGCGGGGGAGGCCAGCGGGGGGAGGGCAGCGGGGGAGGGCAGCGGGGCAGGCAGGCAGGCACTCCCCCCACAGGAGCTGTTGCAGGGCCCTACTGGTGCTTCCAGGAAGCGAGCTCTGGAGACAAGTCCCAGCAACAACAACGACGTTCCATTGCCCCTGACCCAGTAACTGTACTTCTGGGAATGAACATCAAGGAAACAGCCCAAAGGGCACAGCGAGGACTTGGGCAGACATTCAGTGCTGGGCTATTTATAATAGCAAGTGGTAGAAAATAACAAGCTGGGAATGACCACAGATGGCTGGATGTGGTGACTTGGAGGAAAAAGGTGCCCTGTCCTGCCTGGCAGCCTCCTCAGGGTGGTCTAACTGTCACACCAGGAACTGAGACTTCTCCTGTCACTTGGAGGGCCTGTCAGATCTCCCAGTCTCCCAAATCCTTCCAAATCTTCCCCTCGCCTTTGGGGTGGTATCTTACACCTGACACTGCCAATCAGTGTCATACCTGGTGCCGTCCTCCGGCAGCTTGTGGTGCATCTTTGCGGGCATGCTCTCTCTGCCCAGGAGCTTTTCACCACAGGCATATCCTACCTAGCCTCACTGCTGTTTTTTTCTCCACCACCTCAAGACACCAAGGCTGATTTTGGGCAACAGAACACACTCCCAGATGTGAGCAGGCTCCTTCAAAAAGGAAGAGGGGCTGGAGAGATGGCTCAGAGGTTCAGTTCCCAGCATTAACAGTGGCTAAGAATTTTTTTTTGCCTTTGGTGTTTTTGAGACAGGGTCTCCCTGTAGCCCCAGTTGTCCTGGAACTCACGCTGTAGACCAGGCTGGCCTTGAACTCACCTGCCTCTGCCTCCTAAGTGCTGGGATTAAAGGTGTGTGCCACCACACCCAGCACAATTATTCTTAACTCCAGTTCTAGGGGATCCAATGTCCTTTTCCAGCCTCTGTGAGCATTTCGCACTCATGTCACACTCATGGTACATTTACATGCAAGCAATAAACTCAAACACAGGGGAAAAAATAAAATTTTGAAAAAAAAAAAAAAAAAGGAGAGGAAGATGCAGACCTTTCACAGGAGGAAAAAGGTGTCCTGGGTGCCCAGGAGTCAGCCCACAACAGCAGACACTACCAGGCAGGATGGTGCACACTTGGGAGGCAGAGACAAGTGGACTTCTGTGAAATTGAGGCCAGCCTGGGCTACACAGACAGTTCCAGGCCAGCTAGGGCTACCCCATCTCCAAAGAAAAAAGGGAATGAGGGAGGGAAGAAAGGAGGGAGGAGGAAGGCAAGCAGCCACTGTCACTCAAGGAATATAACACAGAGAGCAGAGAAACAAAAAGCCAAGGTAGGAATAAAAGGCATCAGGATGTCGGTGATCCGTAAATACACACAACTAAGAGATGAGGGACCCCAGCAACCCAGAGTTAGGCTTCTCGGGCAATGGCCACAGCATGTCCTATGATGTTCCTAGAGCTCTTGATTCTTCATGTAGGAAAGATCTTCCTGCAGGTTAGCTGGGGTCAAGGAGGGTCCATTATGGATCATGTGTTGAGAGGTCTGACGCCGTCTCGTCCCACGTCCAAGCTGCAACCCCTGTCCCAAGACTCATTCCTTATGTGGCAAAGCCTATAGCTGTCCTGGCCTCAATCCTGCTCCAACACTTAGGAATCCCTGTCCCTGAGCCCCTGTTTCGCTTTTGTTTGGGGGACAGGATAGGGTTATGTTGTTTTCGGCTTTTGTTGTTTAGAGACAGAGTCTCACTATGTAACACTGGCTGGCCTGGAACTTGCTCTGTAGACCAGGCTGTCCTTGACTTCACAGAGATTTGACTGCCTCTGCCTCCCAAGTGCTGGGACTAAAGGTGTGTACCTCCATGCCTGGCTTTTAAAATTTCTTATTTCACTTATTTTGTGAGTGGATGCATTGTAGCATGAGGCACATATGTGGAGTCAGACAACCTGCAGGACTTCCACTGTGTGGGTCCTTGGGATCAAATTCAGGTTGTCTGGCTTGACAACAACCATCTTTACCCCAAGTCACCTCACCAGCTCCAAGTTGACTCTGAGCTATGCTGTCTTTCTCTCTGAGCCCGGGGATTCCAGAGTGGTTTCCCAGGAGAAGCTGGAGAATATGGACCTCACAGGCTCATAGTGAAGATTTAAATGAGATCATGACTGCAAAGTTTTCAGAAAAGACCAGGTACTGGGTCAATGCTATTGGAAGATTTTTGTTTATTTTTTTTGAGATAGGGTGTCACTATAGGCCCAACTGGCCTTGAACTCACTGTGTGGAGCAGGCTAGCCTTGAACTCAGAAAGTCTGCCTTTGCTTCCCAAGTGCTGGGATTAAAGGTGTGTACCACCACTCCTGGCCTTGTTTGTTTGCTTTTGAGAAGGGGTCTTAAATAGTCCATCTGGCCTCTGCACTTCTGCACCTCCTGCCTCCATCTCCAAGTGCAGGAATTACAAGTGTGCACCGGGTGTTATACCCGGTGTGCTGTGCTTCGGATAAAACCCAAGGTGTGTGAAAGCTAAGCGAGCACTCTACCTACAGAGCTACATTTCTATCCCTTACACCAGGCTAAATTCAATCTTATAGAGGGAGAGATCCACTTGCCTCTGCCTCCGGAGTGCTGGGATTAAGGGAGTTTGCTGCCACCCTCCGCCCCTTATCCGAGGTTTTAAGAGTTAGGTGCTATACACCCAGGCACCATTCCACCCAATTCCAATCAAACCACAATCTAAGGTTTCAGTACCACAACAACCAGGCTCCCCCTCACGGTCTGCCCCGCCCCTATGAGGCCCGTCCTCACTAGGCTCGCCCCCAGGAGGCTGTCACCAATCAGGCCTGGATACTGGTTCCCCCGCCTCTCCTCTCCCCTCCCGTCTATCCAGGCCTACTGGACACGCCCACAACATCCTCCTAGTGCCCCAACCCAAGCCCATTCAGAATCCGGCTTCAGGCTTTCAAAGGTGCCAGCCCGCCAAACTCTGGGACGGCCCCACCCCCTCAGGAAGCTCCGCCCCTAACTGCCTCTCCCACCACTCGGGCCCCACCCCCTCTGTGCCCCAGCCCCGCCCCGGCGCATCCGGGGTCCCCAGGCCTCTCTGGGCCTCCCTCTTCGCACCGCTGCGCACTCCGACCAGGAGCCGACCTCGCTCGGCTCGCCTCGGCTGTCTACCGCTTCCTACTCGCGCCAGGCCCTAGTCAAGCCCTGGGCTCCACCCTGGGCCCACCGTTGCGGAGAGCGGCCACGGCCTGCTGGTCGTTACCGAGCCTTCGCCCATGTACCCCACCGGGCGCACCTTTGAATAGGTAGTCGTACTCGTCGTCCCGGGTCCCCATTGTCCTGGCGCTTCCGGCGGGATCGGCGACTCCGCAGCCCCACCACAAACACCCGACGGGGCGGAACCGGCGCCGCGTAGAGCGGCGCTCTCACTACCAATCAGTGGTGGAAGAGGCAATGACGGGCACTCAGCTTAGCCAATCAAAGGTATTAACTGAGCCTCGAGGGGGTGGGACCGTCGAGGGATCCACCCTCCTCGCCCTCGGTCTCCCGGAGAAAGGCGGAAGGAATGCGGACCTTTCCAAAGTGACGGCCTCTGTGGCCTATCAGAAGTAGGTAGGGGAAGGCGGGGCGGAAGGCTGGAAAAATGAGGCGGATTGACGGAATGCTTAACCAATGAGGGACCAGATTTAGACAGTTTCCTATTTCCAGTGGACCCTTCTGGGAAGGGAAATTGAGCTATGTCCTGGAGATGTTACGCTCCTTAACGTCCCGATGACGTCATAGGTCATTGCGCTTGCACTGGCCTCTTACCTCATTAAATGATTATTTCCGGGTGTATGTGAGTGGGTTGGAGGTGTTTATTTTTTCTGGGTTGCGGTGCCTCCGTTTTTTTTCACTATTTAAACCTAAAGTTAATGTCTCTCCCCCACAGACAAATGGGGTTCCTGGACTAACTTGTGACTTTTCCCATAAGGTGATTCTTTTTTTCCCCTGCTCTTTCACCATTACTCAGTGGGGGTTTTTTGTTTGTTTTTCTGTTTGTTTTAGGTCTTTTTGAGATAGGGTCTTCCTGTAGCCCCAGCTGTCCTGGTACTTACTATGTAGACCAGGCTGGCCTTGAATTTACAGAAGATCCGCTGGTCTCTGCCTCCCGAATGCTGGAATTAAAGGCGTGATCCACCACTCCCGGCTTGTTTTGTTTGAGAGAAGGTCACACGTAGTTCAGGCTGACGTCAGACTGGCTATGTATCCAAGGATGGCTTTGAACTTCTGATTTTCCTGTACAGTGGTAATTTATGTTACCTCTCTACGCGTCAGTTTCCTTCTCTGCTCATAGAGTCTTGAGGGTTATGTGCATTTCCTTAAACACATGCAGAATTAACAGTCCGTTTTGTGTCATGAAATCTAACAGATACTTAGAGATGGGGAGAATTGGGAGATGAGAATGCAAAGGCATGGGTACAATTCCTAGCACCAAAATGGGGGAAAACAAACAATCCTTACTGGCACTTAGTCATTTAGAAGCTGATGAGGCTGTGGCTCTATTGATAGAGCATTTGCCAAGCATGCACAAAGCAAGCCCTAGGTTTGATCCCGAGCATCACATAAACTGGGTGTGGTGGTGCATGCCTATAAGCCCAGCATGGGGAAGTCGAGGCAGGACAGTCTGGAGCTAGGGTCACCCTCTGCCACATGGGGAATTTGCAGATAGCTGCCTTAAAGTACATGAGACTCTCAAAACAGTTGCTTTTGCTAAGACTCATTACTTTAGGGCCACAGAGTTATAAACAGAGGGTGAAAGCCTGTCACCTTCACTTGCATTCATTTTGTGTCTTATCCCTTTTGCTTCAGACTCCTTTTTTTGCCCCGGGTTGGGGGGTGGGGGGTGGGGTCTTTTTGAGATAGGGTTTCCCTGTAGCCCGAGCTGTCTGGCCTGGAACTCACTGTGTAGACCAGGCTGCCCTTGAACTCACAGAGATCTGCCTGCCTTTGCCTCCTGAGTGCTGGGATTAAAGTGGTATGCCACCATGTTTGGCCCAGACTTTCTTAATTGCAAAGGCATCACTGTAGGAGTAGCTATCTACATAGCCAATCTGATTTCCTTCCTGGCTAAAGGCACCGAGATTAGTCACTATGCTAACCATGATTACCATGGAAGAGTAAAACCTTGCAGGCCAGACCCCTATCCATTTCTAGTTAAGGACAAATATCCATGATGCAAGGCTTCACCTAGAGCAGACCTGATGTCCTTAGTAACTGACTGATACCTCAAGCAATGATGGTGGTGACAACTTCTTTGGACCACTTTGCAGAACTGGAGTTGAGACAGTGATCAGTAATACCACAATTTACTTTGACCTTAATTATTCATATCTCTTTGTGTATGTGTATGTGTGCACATGTTCTTGTAGGCAGGTGTGTGCATATGTAAAATGCTTATTGGTATATAAATGTATACATTACCACCTTCCATGGTTAATTTTTAACTTTGAAAACTATTATTTTGGGGCTGGAGAGATGGCTCAGCGGTTAAGAGCACTGGCTCTTTCAGAGGACCCGGGTTCGATTCCCAGCACCCACATGGTGGCTAAGACTCCAGTTCCAGGGGAATCCAACACCCTCTTCTGGCCTCCACAGCATTGCACAACATGGGTGCACCAACCTACATGCAGACAGTACATTCATACACATAAAAAAATAATAAAGCCGGGCGCGGTGGCACACACCTTTAATCCTAGCACTTGGGAGGCAGAGGCAGGCGGATCTTTGTGAGTTCAAGGCCAGCCTGGTCTACAGAGTGAGTTCCAGGACAGCTGGGACTACAGGGAGACCCTGTCTCGAAAAGACCAAAAATAAATAAATATGAATAAATTATTTTTTATTTATATGTGTGTATGTGTGTCATTGCGCCACGTGTGTAGGTGTCCTCAGAGGCCAAAAGAGGACATTGGGTTCCCTGGAGCTGGAGTACAGGCCATTGTGAGTGCTTGGAACCAAACTCCAGTCTCCTTTAAGAGCAGCAAGTGCTCTTAACCACTGAGCCAGCTCTTCAGCCCTGATAGTTAACTTTTTGTGTGTGGACCCAACATCTACTCTCAGAAAAGTTGCAGCATACACTGCAAATGTATTTCTGTCTTTTGTAATATTACTAACTACAAAATATGTATTGCTTTCTTAATACATTTAGTTTTTTGGCTTTTCTTTTTTTTTTTTGTCTTTTTGAGACAGGGTCTCCCTATAGCCCCAGGCTGGCCTTGAACTCACAAAGATCCACCTGCCTCTGCCTCCCAAGTGTCAGGATTAAAGGTGTGCGCCGCCACGCCCAGATGGTTTGTTTTTCTTTCCAGAGCTGAGGATCAAATACAGGGTCTATAGCTACACTAGACAGGGCTTGGCCACTGAGTTACCTCTCCCCATTAAGTTTCTTTATTATTAACAGACTGTCAGCCCTAGGAGGACAGGAACTGCATTTATAGAGATCCCCATGTGCTGAGTGATGAATAATATAATCACAAAGCTCACATGCCAGTTATTATGTTTTTTAAATGTATATGAGTATTTTTCCTGCTTGTATGTAAATGCGCCTATGCATGCTATGCCCAGAGAGGGCAGAATAAGGCATATGATCCCCCGGAATTGGTGTTATGGACAGTTGTTAGCTGCCATGTAGGTGCGGGGAACCCAATCCATGTCCTCTGCAAGAACTGTCAGTGCTCTCAACTGTTAAGCCATCTCTCTAGCCCTGGGATATTTAAAATTTATTATTTGACAATTTTTGTTTTGGTCTTTTTGAGAAAAGAGTCTCCCTGTAGCTCCAGCTGTCCTGGAACTCGCTATGTAGATCAGGCTGGCCTTAATCTCACAGAGATCCACCTGCCTCTGCCTTCCAAGACCTGGGATTAAAGGCATGCACCACCATACCCGGTTTACTTGACAATTTTTTATGTGTGTACAATGTATCTTTATCATATCCACCCTGACTTCCCTGACTTCCCTCTTCTACTCTCCCAGTTACTTCTCAACATGGCCACCTCCCACCTTCATGTCCTTTCCTTCTCCTTTTATAAATTATTTTTATTTTACAAGTGTTTTGATTACCAGTATGCTTATTGGTATGTGTGTGCAGTGCCTACAAAGGTCAGAAGAAGATGACAGCCACTATGTGGGTGCTGGGAGTTGAACTTGGGTCCTCTGAAAGAGCAGCAAGTGATCTTATGTCCTGAGCCACCTCTCCAACCCCTTTTCTTTTTTTGAGACAGGGTATCCCTGTAGCCCCAGCCATCTTGGAACTCACTGTGTAGATCAGGCTGGTCTCGAACTCACAGAGATCCGCCTGCTTCTGGCTCCCGAGTGCTGCGGTCAAAGGTGTGAGCAACCACAAGGGTTTTGTTTGTTTGTTGTTTTTTTTTTTCTTTTGGTAGTTTTTGAGACAGGGTCTCCCTGTAGCGCCAGGCTGGTCTTGAACTCACAGAGATCCATCTGCTTCTGTCTCCTGAGTGCTGGGATTAAAGGCATGTGTCACCATACCTCGCTTTCTTTTATAACCCACTGAATCCTGTAGACCAAGCTGGCCTTGAACTCACAGAGATCCACCTGCCTCTGCCTCCCTAGCACTGGGATTAAAGGCGTGCCCCACCATGCTGGGAAAAACTGCTTTTTTTTTTTAAGCAATTTTTATTTATTTTGTATGTGTATGAATGTACTGTCTGCATGTAGGTCTGTGCACCCATGTCGTGCAATGCCACGGAGGTCAGAAGAGGGTCTCGGATTCCCCTGGAACTAGAGTTCTCCTGAAATTGGAGTTATAGATGGTTCTTAGCCGCCATGTGGGTGCTGGGGATCAAACCCGGGTCCTCTGCAAGAGCAGTCGGTGCTCTTAACCTCTAGGCTATCTCTCCAGCCCCGAAAAACTGCTTTTTAGAATGTCCTCTTGGGGCTGGAGAGATGGCTCAGTGGTTAAGAGCACTAACCGCTCTTGAGAGGACCTGGGTTCGATTCTGATTCCCAGGACCCACATGGTGGCTAAGAACTGTCTTTAACTCCAGTTCCAGGGGAATCCGACACCCTCTTCTGGCCTCTGCAACATTGCGCCACATGGGTGCGCACCAACCTACATGCACACAGTACATTCATCCACATAAAAATAAAATAAAATAAAATAAAATAAAATAAAATAAAATAAAATAAAATAAAATAAAATAAAATGTCCTCTTACTCATCCTGACCTGTTTCCCGCCTCCGCCCCCCCCAACTCTGATCCTAGACTTCTGTGGTCTGAGGATGTAGCTCAGTGGTAGAGTACTTATCTAGCATGTGTTAAGCCTGGCATCCTGGTCCTAGCACTTTGAAAATTGCCATCTGTATTTGGGCTGGGGATATAGATACAGTTCAGTGGTAGGTCACTTGCCTACCACTGAACTGTATCTATATCTATATCTACCATGAGAGCCTGAATTTATTCTCTGACTACTGCAGTCAGTGAATCAATCGGCTTAAAGGTGGTTCTGCCAGGCATGGTGGCGCACGCCTTTAATCTCCTAGCACTTGGGAGGCAGAGGCAGGCGGATCATTGTGAGTTCAAGGCCAGCCTGGTCTACAGAGTGAGTTCCAGGACAGCTGGAGCTACAGGGAGACGCTGTAGAAAGAAAGAAAAAGGTAGTTTTTAGCTGCCATGTGGGTGCTGGGAAGCGAACCCGGGTCCTCTGCAAGAGCAGTCAGCACTCTTAACCGCTGAGCCATCTCTCCAGCCCGTCCTGGCCTTGCTTTCACCTCCTAATCCTCCCGATTCCAAATTCGGAGTGTTGAATTTACTGGCGTGCGCCACCACATCGAGTTTTATGTTGTTTTATTTTATTTATTTATTTATTTTTTCAGTGTCCAAATCTTTTTTTTTTTCTTTTCGAGACAGGGTCTCCTGTAGCCCCAGCTGTCCTGGAACTCGCTCTGTAGACCAGGCTGGCCTTGAACTCACAAAGATCCGTCTGCCTCTGCCTCCCAAGTGCTAGGATTAAAGGCGTGCGCTACCACGCCCGGCTCCAAATCTTTTTAATAACAGAGCAAGATCCAACATTAGTTTTTTGTTTTTTTGTTTTTTTTTTTGGTCTTTTTGAGACAGGGTCTCCCTGTAGCCCCAGCTGTCCTGGAACTCACTTTGTAGACCAGGCTGGCCTTGAACTCAAAAAGATCAACCTGCCTCTGCCTCCCAACCAACATTAGTTTTTGTGTAGTTTTTGTAACCGCGGCTGGCTCTTTGGCCTCTCGCACGCTCGAACTTCCGCCCCTTGGAGCGGATATAGGGTTTGGTGTGGCTGTGCGGAGTTCCCGGGGCCTTGCCGAAGTGCGGGTACATCTCTTTGAGCACAGTGCAGTGCTGCGGCCCTTGGGAGACTCCAAGGCCAGCTGGTTGAAGGTGAGGATCTTACCACCAACCCTGAGGATTTGGCTTCGGCCCTGGCTGCTCACACGCAGGGCACACACCATCAGCTTGGGAACATCCAGAACCCGAACATCATCTGTGATGGTTCCCACAACCACAGCTGTTTTGTTCTTCCGTCCAGGAAGCTTCATCTTTCTAATCATCCGAGACAGGGACAGAGGAGCCGGCTAGTGCAGCTCATGAACAACCTTTTCGACACAATCTGGTTAAAGGTATAGTTGGTTCATCTTGCCAGAAACCTGTACAGCTTGACCAGCAGCTGAAGGTAGATGTCCTGGCTCTTGGGCTCTTTCGTCGGACCTTCCCGTCCTTGTTGTGGCGAATGTCCACTCCCATGATGGCTCCTCCTGCTTGGCCAGGTCCGGAAAGAGAGAGCCTTTGTTTTATTTTTTAACACACTGAGTTTTATATAGTGCTAAGGTCAAACTCATGGCTTTGTGCATGCTAGAAAATCATTCTACCACCTCAGCTAAATACCCTGTCCTATTATAGTAATTCCTTTGTCTTTGTCTTTTGAGTCAGGGTCTCAGTATGTACCCCTGGGTGGCCTGGAACTCCCTATGTAGACCAGGCTGGTCAAACTCACAGAGATATGCCTATATCTGCCTCCCAGGTACAGGGATTAAAGGTGTGGTACTGCCAGGCGTGGTGGTACACACCTTTAATTCTAGCACTTGGGAGGCAGAGGCAGGTGGATCTTTGTGAGTTCAAGGCCAGCCTGGTTTACAGAGAGTTCCAGGACAGCTGGGGCTACATGGAGACCCTGTCTCGAAAAGACCAAAAAAAAAAAAAAAAAAGCCATTTCTTGCTCAATGGATAAGAGTACTGACTGCTCTTGCAGCGGACCCAGATTTGATTCCCAGCACCCACATAGTGGCTAACCAACTATCTGTAACTCTAGTTCCAGGGAATCCAACACCCTCTTCTGTCCTCTGCAGGCACTATATGACATACGTTTACTTACATACATGCAGGGAATACACTCATATACATAAGAAATGTAAAAATAGAATATTTAAAATAATAATAAAAGATTTTTTTTTAAAGGAAAGCCACTTCTTTTTTTTTTTTTTTTTTTTTTTTTTTTTTATATGTTCAGATAATAAATCAGTCCGACTATATTCCTGTATTCTCATGATTCACCCCTATCTCTCCAAGCCCTTACAATCTACACCCTCCTCTTCCTCAGTTTGTCCTGGGCTTTGGGAAAGGGGCAAATGTGGGTGAGAAGTAAAACAGTCTAATTTCTTTGGAGTTGTCATTTTGGACTCCAGTCTGTTCAGGTTGTTTCCCTCATGGATTGACAGCTTTCCCAGTGATACACCTTTTTAGTCATATTAACAAAGCACAGCATATTGGATGTACAGGCATTTTAAGCAGTACCGTGCTTATTATGGTAACGCTAAGCTGTGAGCATAGACACAGAGCTTGGATGGCATGCTAATCCGCAAACTGTGGTTTTCTATAAAGGGTGACAAGTTCTAACTGTGGCTCACAACATCACCCAACCATGCACCAGAGGACATAAGCTTGTGGCATCCGCTGTGAGTTATTCCTCCAAGGAGAGAGCTAATAGCCAAATAGATTTGGGATATATATAGACACTTGGCTGCCACTGTTGCACAGTATCTCCAGGCTGTTGAGGTGTAGCTGATATTGACGGAGGAGTCTTGCTTGTCTCGGGGAGACCAATATTTTGCTGTATTGCTTTAGTGGCCTTTGGTAACGCTCTCTAGCCTTTGCAGAGGCCCGTTGTACGCTAGCAAGTGACGTCTCATAACATTTTTCATGCTCACATGTGCTCTTAACCACTGAGCCATCTTGCCAGCCCCCTGTTATTGACACACGGACCTCACCCTTGATGTACATCAGGCACCTCAGACAAATCTGAGCTCTGTGTCCAGAGCCATCCTCCTTCCATCCTCTCAAAACCAGGGATTGTGGATGTCTCAGTGAACATCTTCCCACCTGTTGCTCTTAGTGGCCTTGTTCTGACCCTCATTCTCCTAAATGTCTCCTGGTTCTGATCACTTCTCTCCCCACCATGCTACAGTCTAACAATGTCCCCTAGTCCATGTGGCTCCTTCCTTCTTTGTTGTTTAGCATCTCACTGTATAGCCATGGCTGACCTGGAACTATGTAGGACAGGCTGACTTTAAACACACAGAGATTTGCCTCCTGAGTATTGGAACTAAGGGTGCTGCTCTTCTTTCTAAAGCCATCAGAAGGAATATTTATTTAGGGTCTCATGTAGCTCAGGTCATCAGGCTTGGTGATGAGTGACTTTAGCCCCCTGAGCCATCTGCCAGCCCAGTAAAAAGCAGTTTCTAAGTGTCTGATAACATGAACTTTGGGGTGGGGTTTATATTTACATCATAGTGCTGAGCTGGGAGTGCAGCTCTGTTGGATAGAGTGCTTGTCCAGTATGCTGGACAGGTCCATCCTGGGTTCCATCCCTAGCACTGAATAGATTGGGTGTGATGGCACACGCCTGTAATCCGAGCACTCAGAAGGGGGAGGGGCAGGAGGATCAGAAGTCCACGGTGGTCTTTGGCCATGTAGCCAGCTTCATGCCAGTACAGCTATAAAAGGCCCTGTCCCAAAGAATAAAATAAAAATAAAGGGGGGCTGGGGAGATAGCCAGTCACTCAGTGCTTGTACATGCAAGGATGAGGAGCTGAGCCTGGGTCCCCACATCCCATGTAAAAAGCTGGGGTGGCAGCACCCAGAACTGGGGACGTGGGGACAGGAGGTTTCATTGGCCTGCCAGTCTAGCTGGATCCATGAGCTCCTGGTTCTGAGAGACCCTGTCTCAAAAAATAGGGTGGAGAGCAATTACACTGCCATCAACCTTTAGCTTCCACATGCACACACACACACACACACACACACACACACACAAATGAAACAGCCCAAATAAAATAGTCATTATATGAAACCACATTTTGGGAAAATTCACTTCTCTCTCTCTTTCTCTCTCTCTCTCTCTCTCTCTCTCTCTCTCTCTCTCTCTCTCTCTCTCTCCCTCTCCCTCTCCCATCTCCCTCTCCCTCTCCCTCATCCCTCTCACCTCTCCCCCTCTCCCCCCTCTCCTCCCCTCCCTTCCCTCTCTCTCAGTTGTGAGAGATGGAACCATGGCTGTCCTGTGCATTCTTTGCAGGTACTCTACCACTGAGCTACATCTCCATCTCTCCTTTGTGTTTTGTTTGTTCAAGATAGGGTATCATGTACCCAGGTTGGCCTCTGGTATCCTGTAGCAATTTCCTCTGACATAAAAGCTCCCAACCTGAAGAAAAACTTAAAGGATGTTCTAAAGGGAAGCAAAACATTCCAACTGCATGGAAGGCCTTGAGCTCAGAAAGTTAGCAACTAGAAGGTTGCTTGAAGGCTACAGGAAGTTCCTGAAACTGATGTAGCACACTAGGCCCCACTCTCCCTGAATATATATGATAATCAAATGACTGCTAAGACACTCTCTCAGATGACGAGTTGCCTGGAAAGGACACTCTCTGATCTGTTGAGCTCTGCTGCTGGTCGTGCATGCGCTGTACATATCCTAGTTTTCCTGAGTCAATCATTCATTGGGGGCTAGCTTTTGCTGATGCAGCTGTTTTCGAGTTATTTCTGCTCCAATTATTCCCTTAGCAGCCTCCACCTGCTAAGGGCTGGGATCACAGGTGTGCCACTAAGCACAGCTGACATAGTCGGATTTTTTAAGTAAAATGTACATACAACACCAAGCATAGATCTTCAGAGACAGAATTATGTAGTGCTGTTTTCCTGCCTTTTACTTTTTGTCTATTTTTCCCAGTGCTGGTGACTAAACCTAAAACATGTTAGACAAGCATGCCATCTTGAACTGCATTTCCACCTCTGAGTTTACGTTTTCTAAAATTTTAATTTTATTTATTTTATATTCACTTATTTATTTGGTCTTTTTTGAGAACAGGGTCTCCCTATAGCACCCCAGCTGGCCTGGAAGTTGCTGTATAGACCAGGCTGCCTTAAACTCACAGAGATCCACCTTGCCTCCCAAGTGCTAAAAAAAAGTGTGCACCCACCACACCCAATCCATTTTTTTTTATTTGAGAGGGTCCACACGCGAGCCGGGCTGGGTTGGAACTTCTATGATAGACCAGCTGGCCTTGAACCACAGATCTGTCTGCCTCTGTCCCCAAGTGCTGCCCCCCACATACATATAATATTTTTTATTAATATGTGTGTGGGGGGGAGGTATGTGCACATGAGTGCCAGTGCCCTGCATAAGTCAGAGAAAAGGATTCCCTAGAGCTGAAGTTATAGGCAAGTTGTTAACTATCCGACCCATGTGCTAAGGAACCAAACTCATGTCCTCTGCAAAGAGCAGTGGTGTGTATGCTTCTCAACCAAGGAGCCATCTCTCCAGCCTCATATTTATATTCTTTTGAAAAATGGGTCAGTAAGTCCTGATATGCCTGGGAGTGAGCCACTTTAAGTCTATAATCCAGCGTAATTTTCATTAGCAACCCATTTTACTCTCAAAAGTGTCCCAGTTTGGATATCCAGTTCTCTGTCACCCTGTTCAGCACAGGAGATGCTGTGAAGGGCAGCTGAGGGAGGTCAGAGATCGTTCTGTTCAGCAGAGTCTCTCTCTCTCTCTCTCTCTCTCTCTCTCTCTCCTCTCTCCAATCTCTCTTCTTCTCTCTCTCAAGTCAGGTGCTGAGCATAGGCTTGGCAATCAAATAGTTGAACCAAAAACCCAAGTAACTCAGTCAGTGAACTTGTAATGAGCAGACAGTTCTGAAATGAATAAGGTAAAAATGTTCAACCTTGGGCTGGAGAGATGGCTCAGTGGTTAAAGAGCACTGACTGCTCTTGCAGAGGACCCGGGTTCGATTCCCAGCCCACATGGTGGCTAAGAGCCATCTTTAACTCCAGTTCCAGGGGAATCTGATGCCCTCTTCTGACCTCCGCAGCAATTGCACGACACAGGTGCACCTACCTACATGCATACAGTACACTCATACGCATAAGAAGTAAAAAATAAAAAGTAAAATGCAATGTTGCTTTAAAAAAAAAGTTCAAACTTTGACTACCTTACTACTAGCAGAGAAATGCAAGTCAAAACTAAACCAAGGATTAGTGTTAAAGTAAGTACACCTGGCGGGGTAGAGAGATGGCTCAGCAGTTAAGAGCGGCCAACTGCTCTTGCTGAGGAGCCCAGGTTCGATTCCCAGCACCCATTGGTGGCTAAGAAACCGTCTTAACTCCGGTTCCAGGGGAATCCCACACCCTCTTCTGAACTCTGTGGCACGACACCGGTGCACCAAACCAATATGCAGAATAACACTAACAATCTCATACACACACACACACACACACACAACCACACACACACAGACACACACACACACACACACAACCACCACAACACACAAAGTACACATTGCTCTTCCAGAGGACGCCCATCCACACATCGTAGGCATCTCACAACCACTTTTGTAATTCCAGCTCCAGTGGATATCTGCTGCCCTTGGCCTGCTCAGACCCCTGCACTCATGTGCACATACACTGTATCATGTGTAACATGAATTTTAAAAAAAATAAAAATAGGGGGATGGAGAGATGGTTCAGCGGTTAGGAGCACCTAAGAGCACCAACTGCTCTTGCAGAGGACCCAGATTTGATTCCTAGCACCCACAATGATCATATAAGAACCGTCTTTAAGGCCAGGTGTGGTGGCAACATGCTTTGAATTCTAAGCACTTGGGAGGCAAAGGCAGGCAAATCTCTAAGTTCAAAGGCCAGCCCCTGGTGTACAGAGTGGTGTTCCAGGCCAGCTGGGGCTACAGGGAGACCCTGTCTCAAAAAAAAATAATAAGATTTAAAAATAAATTAATTAAAAAATATAAAATTTAAAAGAAACACAATTGAGAATCCAGCTTACCCCAGTCCCAATGGCAAGTCATTAGGAAAACGAATGACCCTGAAAACCCTGGCTATGGTCACACACTTTTGACCCAGCACTCAGAGGGCAGGAGGCAGATTTGAATCTCTGAGTTCAAGGCCAGATTGGTCTACAGAAGAGTTTTAGGCAAGGTGGGACTACAGGGAAATCCTGTTTTGTTTTGTTTTTTAAGTGCTGGAGAGATGGCTCAGCAGCTAAGAGTACTTAACTGCTCTTTTTTTTTTGAGGCAGGGTCCCATACCCTAGCTGGGGCCTGGAACTCACTCTGTAGACCAGGCTGGCCTTGAACTCATAGAGCTCCAACTGCCTCTGCCTCCCAAGTGCTGAATTAAAGGTATGCACAACCATGCCAGCGTTATGGACAGTTCTTTAGGCGCATGTGGGTCCTGGGAATTGAACCCAGGTCCTCTGCAAAGAGCAGTTGCTCTTAACGCACTGAGCCATCTCTTCAGCCCCACTAACTGCTCTTCAGCTGGGCTAACAGGGGGACCCCTGTCTCAAAAAGACCAGAAAAATAAAATAAATAAAATTAATAAAAAAATTATGTGCATGCAGTGGCCCTGAGTGTCTGCATGCACATACATCATGTGCATGCAGTGCTGTGGAGGCCAGAAAGAGGATGTCAGATCCCATGGAACTGGAGTTAACAATTGTTAGCCACTATGAGATACTCTGGGGACTGGGGTACTTGAAACTGAACCTGGGTCTCTGCAAGACGCAGTCGTGGTCTTAACCCACTGAACTCTTTCTCTAGCCAGTTTCTTGCTTTTTTTTTTTTAAAGCCCCAGTAAACCCCAGCTGGCATGGAGCTCAAATTTGGTCACTATGTAGACCAAGAGTTGAACCTCAGTTTCACAGAGTCTGCCTGCCTTGCCTCCCAAGTGCTGGGATTAAGGTGTGCACCACCATACTGTGGCCTAAAACAATTTCTTTTTGAAAGGGTCGTCAACTATGTAGCCTTGCTGGCCTGGTACTTGCTAATTACACAATGTTGGCCTTAAACTCACAAGAAAGTCCTCCTGCTTCTACCTCAGAGTGCTGGAATTAAAAAGTACACCACGCCCCAATTTTTTTTTTAATTTTTTAAAATTTTATTTCTTATTTTTGTATGTGTATGAATGTACTGTCTGCATATACAGGCCTGTGCACCCGTGTCGTGCAATGCCGCGCGGAGGTCAGAAGAGGGTCTCAGATTCACCCGGAACTGGACTGGATGTCTTCTCTGGCAATTGGAGTTACAGACGGTTCTTAGACGCCATGTGGGGTGCTGGGGAACTCAAACCCGGGTCCTCTGTAGAGCAGGAGCTGGTGCTCTTTAACCGCTAGGCTACCTCTCCAGCCCCAATGTTTTTAAAATTTTTTAAAAAAAGTTTTATTTTTTATTTTTTTTTTTATTTTTAATTATATTTATTTTTTGTATGTGTATGAATGTACTGTCTACATGCAGGCCTGTGCACCCGTGTTGTCAACTGCGGCTCAGAAGAGGGTTGGATTCCCGGAATTGGACCCCTGGAACTGGAGTTCTCCTGGACATTGAGATTTCGGACAGATTCTCGCGCTCATTGCTGGGTTGCTCTCCCGTCAGGTGCAGATCTGACATCGAACCTCGGTTCCTCTTGTAAAGGCAGTCCGCAACATCGTACCGCTAGCACTCTCCACTTAACACTTCAGAGCTATTTTTTTTTTTTTTATTATATTGTGTGGGCGGTAGAAGAGAGAACTTTTGCGGAGTAGTTCTCTATCTTTTGTACTCCCAGGGCTAGCTCTAACGATTTTGAGGTCATTCAGAGTATTTTTCGGTGTCGAGCTTGTTGCCCACGTGTCGTTGCCTTTTGGTTACCAGATCGGGAACACTATTGAGCTAGTTCTCTAGTGTTGTAGATACAAGAGACTATGAGTCAGGGGTGTTCATGTTGCCCGCCCGATATACAATTCAGCCAAACTCCCTTGTTGCCGCCGCAATGTCCTTTTCCCTCATCAATGAACATGATAGTGGCCAGCACATATCATCCCAATCGAAGTAAATTTGACGTGAGAAGACTGAAAGAAGATTTACGTAATGTGCATCTTAGTTGTTAACGAGCTACTGCTATGAACCAGCAAACAATATGGCAGCCACTGGCCAGTGGTGCATTGCCCATCAAACCCTTGCTCCAGGGCTGTTCGAAGCTCAGAAGTGCCAGAAGCAGGTAATGCGGACCGCAGTCCAATGACTTGGAAGAAACTAAGAGACAGTGTAAGCTGGGATTGATGGTGGGGCCTTAGCATGGTCACCCCCAGCACACAGGAGGCAGAGATAGGAAGGATCAATAAGTTAAGGCCAACCTCATCTATATAGTGATTTTTGAGGCCAGCATAAGACTCACAAGGAAGACCGGCTGTCTCAAAAAGCAAAAACTATACTGGGACGCTGGGTAAGTCCCCTGCTTGTTCTTGGACACGGCTTACATTGGACACGGAGATCATCTATCAGTGAAGTTGAACGCTCAGCACTGGTAGTATTGGGTCTACGATACGGTATTAGGCAGGCAGCTGGGCACTATAGGGGACAGGACCGCTGTCTCAAAACAAAAGACATAAAAAAAAAATATATAAATAATTGAAAATTGTATGTTGAAATAGTTTTTGGATTAAAAAAAAATTTTCTGTAGTGTACGTGATTCCTGTAAGGCCACACATTGCCCAAACGCCAGTAAGTAAAGTGTTTTTTGTGTGGAACGGGCCAAGATGGCTCACAAGTAAAGGGCAACTTTACTAGCGCGGAAAAGCCCTGAA
Organism: Rhizomys pruinosus; assembly: GCA_009823505.1. Taxonomy (NCBI): domain Eukaryota; kingdom Metazoa; phylum Chordata; class Mammalia; order Rodentia; family Spalacidae; genus Rhizomys; species Rhizomys pruinosus. The sequence goes on along the minus strand of VZQC01006355.1, from coordinate 126,020 downwards.
AGACCTGAAGCATTGATTTCCCGTCATAATGGCTGAACATGATGGAAGGAGAGAACCAGCTCCTGCGCGTTACTCTCTGAGTGCCTCGCAGCACTGTATGGCAGAAGCATGCCCCCAAACACTTTCGCGCACACACAAGCCTCGACAAAAAGACATTTAATAAACTAAATAAGCCCAGACTGGCTAACTCATGGCAAGTCCTAAAAAGCCCTCTGCGGTATGTCTCCCCAAGTGCTGAGATTCCAAAGTGGTGGAACTACTTACCCCAGATTTTAGAGACCTTCTAAATATCAGCTGGTCACCCCCCTTCCTCTCTGTGTCTCTGTGTTCTCTGCTAGGTTGCTTTAGACTTCTTCTCTTCCTGTCTCTATGACCCCCACCAGAACCGGGCAAATTATGGGGGAGTCTCTTCACTGTATTCTGATAACCCCACACAAACCGGCATTACAGTGTGTTCTAACTTGACCTGCCCCTATCTTTATTTGGTGGTGTCTGGGTGATTGAACCCAGGGTTTATATGTGATCTAGATATGAACAACACTGAAGCTTAAAAAGCTCTCCTTTGCAACGCCCTCCTTCCCCTTATTTTTGGATACAAGGTCTTAACTGTGTATAGCCTTGACTGAGCGTGAACTTGTAAACCCTCCTGTCTCCACCTCCAACGTACTTGAGATACCCAACCTTGTGCTGGATAGCTTTGAGAGAGCTCTGTCAAAATTGACACAACCCTGGTGATTGAGGAGCCCCATTGTGGGGGAATTGGCTCCACTGTGGATTGGCCTGTGGCCACACCTGTGGAGTATTGTCTTGATGGTCGAGAGTGTGGGGAGGNAGAGAGAGAGAGAGAGAGAGAGAGAGAGAGAGAGAGAGAAGAGAGACAGACCTAGCAAGCCAAGATTGCTCCAAGGACTGGCTTTCAAAGGCAGCAGCAGCGTCTGGCTGCCTTCCAGGCAGCAGGATCAGCCAAAGGGCGCAGGCCTCCCTCCCTCTGAGTGACAGGTGTGCCCCAGGCAGACACTGGGCTACAGGCCTACCCTTTGCCCATCGCCCCACGGGTGATGAAGACTAGCTGGCAGTTCATAGAGTAGCTAACCCCTGCTATCCCCTGCGTAGTACTGAAGCACCGAGAAAAGCCACAGTTCTTCGAAGGAGCCGTGCCCAACCCTAGACTCTCCTGAGATGTAAACGAACCTGCCCTTTCCAAACTATTGCCTTCCTTTCTCTCCCTCCTTCTCTTTCCCCCCTCCCCCCTCTCCTCCCCTCCTTTCCTTCTCTCTCAGTTGTGAGAGATGGAACCATGCTGTCCTGTGCATTCTTTGCAGGTACTCTTACCACTGAGCTACATCTCCATCTCTCCTTTGTGTTTTGTTTGTTCAAGATAGGGTATCATGTAGCCCAGGTTGGCCTCTGGTATCCTGTAGCAATTTCCTCTGACATAAAAGCTCCCAACCTGAAGAAAAACTTAAAGGATGTTCTAAAGGGAAGCAAAACATTCCAACTGCATGGAAGGCCTTGAGCTCAGAAAGTTAGCAACTAGAAGGTTGCTTGAAGGCTACAGGAAGTTCCTGAAACTGATGTAGCACACTAGGCCCCACTCTCCCTGAATATATATGATACATAATGACTGCTAAGACACTCTCTCAGATGACTGAGCTGCCTGGAAAGGACACTCTCTGATCTGTTGAGCTCTGTGCTGGTCGTGCAATGCGCTGTACATATCTAGTTTTCCTGAGTCATCATTCATTGGGGGCTAGCTTTTGCTGATGCAGCTGTTTTCGAGTTATTTCTGCTCCAATTATTCCCTTAGCAGCCTCCACCTGCTAAGGGCTGGGATCACAGGTGTGCCACTAAGCACAGCTGACATAGTCGGATTTTTAAGTAAAATGTACATACAACACCAAGCATAGATCTTCAGAGACAGAATTATGTAGTGCTGTTTTCCTGCCTTTTACTTTTTGTCTATTTTTCCCAGTGCTGGTGACTAAACCTAAAACATGTTAGACAAGCATGCCATCTTGAACTGCATTTCCACCTCTGAGTTTACGTTTTCTAAAATTTTAATTTTATTTATTTTATATTCATTTATTTATTTGGTCTTTTTTTGAGACAGGGTCTCCCTATAGCCCCAGCTGGCCTGGAAGTTGCTGTATAGACCAGGCTGACCTTAAACTCACAGAGATCCACCTGCCTCCCAAGTGCTGGTATTAAAAGTGTGCACCACCACACCCAGTCCATTTATTTATTTTTTGAGAGGGTCTCACTATGCAGCTCTGGCTGGGCTGGAACTTGTTTTATAGACCAGGCTGGCCTTGAACTCACAGATCTGTCTGCCTCTGTCTCCCAAGTGCTGCCCCCCCACATACATATAATATTTTTTTATTATATGTGTGTGGGGGGGAGGTATGTGCACATGAGTGCCAGTGCCTGCATAAGTCAGAGAAAAGGATTCCCTAGAGCTGAAGTTATAGGCAGTTGTTAACTATCCGACCCATGTGCTAGGAACCAAACTCATGTCCTCTGCAAGAGCAGTGGTGTGTATGCTCTCAACCAAGGAGCCATCTCTCCAGCCTCATATTTATATTTTTTGAAAATGGGTCAGTAAGTCCTGATATGCCTGGGAGTGAGCCACTTTAAGTCTATAATCCAGCGTAATTATTAACAGCAACCCATTTTACTCTCAAAAGTGTCCCAGTTTGGATATCCAGTTCTCTGTCACCCTGTTCAGCACAGGAGATGCTGTGAAGGGCAGCTGAGGGAGGTCAGAGATCGTTCTGTTCAGCAGAGTCTCTCTCTCTCTCTCTCTCTCTCTCTCTCTCTCTCTCTCTCTCTCTCTCTCTCTCTCAAGTCAGGTGCTGAGCATAGGGCTTGGCAATCAATAGGTTGAACCAAAAACCCAAGTAACTCAGTCAGTGAACTTGTAATGAGCAGACAGTTCTGAAAGAATAAGGTAAAAATGTTCAACCTTGGGGCTGGAGAGATGGCTCAGTGGTTAAGAGCACTGACTGCTCTTGCAGAGGACCCGGGTTCGATTCCCAGCCCACATGGTGGCTAAGAGCCATCTTTAACTCCAGTTCCAGGGGAATCTGATGCCCTCTTCTGACCTCCGCAGCATTGCACGACACAGGTGCACCTACCTACATGCATACAGTACACTCATACGCATAAGAAGTAAAAATAATAAAGTAAAATGCAATGTTGCTTTAAAAAAAAAGTTCAACTTTACTACCTTACTACTAGCAGAGAAATGCAAGTCAAAACTAAACCAAGGATTAGTGGTTAAGAGTACACACTGCGGGGTAGAGAGATGGCTCAGCAGTTAAGAGCGCCAACTGCTCTTGCAGAGGAGCCAGGTTCGATTCCCAGCACCCACATGGTGGCTAAGAACCGTCTTAACTCCGGTTCCAGGGGAATCCCACACCCTCTTCTGAACTCTGTGGCACGACACCGGTGCACCAACCTATATGCAGACAGTACACTCATACACACACACACACACACACACACACACACACACAGACACACACACACACACACACACACACACACACAAAAGTACACATTGCTCTTCCAGAGGACCCCATCACACATGTCAGGCATCTCACAACCACTTTGTAATTCCAGCTCCAGTGGTATCTGCTGCCCTTGGCCTGCTCAGACCCCTGCACTCATGTGCACATAACTGTATCATGTGTACATGATTTAAAAAAAATAAAAATAGGGGGCTGGAGAGATGGTTCAGCGGTTAGGAGCACCTAAGAGCACCAACTGCTCTTGCAGAGGACCCAGATTTGATTCCTAGCACCCACATGACATATAAGAACCGTCTTTAAGCCAGGTGTGGTGGCACATGCCTTTGAATTCTAGCACTTGGGAGGCAAAGGCAGGCAAATCTCTAAGTTCAAGGCCAGCCTGGTGTACAGAGTGAGTTCCAGGCCAGCTGGGGCTACAGGGAGACCCTGTCTCAAAAAAATAAATAAGAATTAAAAAAATAAATATAAAAATAAAATTTAAAAAGAAACTACATTGAGAATCAAGCTTACCCCAGTCCCAATGGCAGTCATTAGGAAAACGAATGACCCTGAAAACCCTGGCTATGGTCACACACTTTTGACCCAGCACTCAGAGGGCAGAGGCAGATGAATCTCTGAGTTCAAGGCCAGATTGGTCTACAGAAGGAGTTTTAGGCCAGGTGGGACTACAGGGAAATCCTGTTTTGTTTTGTTTTTTAAGTGCTGGAGAGATGGCTCAGCAGCTAAGAGTACTAACTGCTCTTTTTTTTTTGAGGCAGGGTCTCCCTATACCACCAGCTGGGGCCTGGAACTCACTCTGTAGACCAGGCTGGCCTTGAACTCATAGAGCTCCACCTGCCTCTGCCTCCCAAGTGCTAGGATTAAAGGTATGCACAACCATGCGCAGCTTATGGACAGTTCTTAGGCGCCATGTGGGTCCTGGGAATTGAACCCAGGTCCTCTGCAAGAGCAGTTGTTGCTCTTAACCACTGAGCCATCTCTTCAGCCCCACTAACTGCTCTTTCAGCTGGCTACAGGGGGACCCTGTCTCAAAAAGACCAGAAAAATAAAATAATAAAATTAAAATAAAAAATTATGTGCATGCAGTGCCTGAGTGTCTGCATGCACATACATCATGTGCATGCAGTGCCTGTGGAGGCCAGAAGAGGATGTCAGATCCCATGGAACTGGAGTTACAATTGTTAGCCACTATGTAGATACTGGGGACTGTACTTGGAACTGAACCTGGGTCCTCTGCAAGAGCAGTCAGTGGTCTTAACCACTGAACTCTTTCTCTAGCCAGTTTCTTGCTTTTTTTTTTTAAAGCCCCCAGTAACCCCAGCTGGCATGGAGCTCAAATTTGGTCACTATGTAGACCAAGTTGACCTCAGTTTCACAGAGATCTGCCTGCCTCTGCCTCCCAAGTGCTGGGATTAAGGTGTGCACCACCATACTTGGCCTAAAACAATTTCTTTTTGAAAGGGTCTCACTATGTAGCCTTGCTGGCCTGGTACTTGCTATGTACACAATGTTGGCCTTAAACTCACAAGAAGTCCTCCTGCTTCTACCTCCAGAGTGCTAGAATTAAAGGCGAGTACTACCATGCCTCTTGGCAATGTTTTAATTTTTTAAATTTTATTTTATTTTTGTATGTGTATGAATGTACTGTCTGCATGCAGGCCTGTGCACCCGTGTCGTGCAATGCCGCGGAGGTCAGAAGAGGGTCTCGGATTCCCCTGGAACTGGAGTTCTCCTGGAATTGAAGTTTCGGACAGTTCTCGGCCGCCATGTGGGTGCTGGGGATCGAACCCGGTTCCTCTGTAAGAGCGGTCGGCACTCTTAACCGCTAGGCCATCTCTCCAGCCCTCATTTTATTTAGTATTGTGTGTGGGGGGGGGTGTGCATGTGTAGAAGTCAGAGGACAACTTTTGGGAGTTAGTTCTCTCTACCTTTTTGTTAGCTCTAGGGACTGAACTGAGATCATCAGGTTTTTATTGTAGAGCACCTTTACCCACTCAGCCATTTTGCCGACCCCAAATGTGTTTTTATAATACAGAACATGATAGTGCTCCTATATATTCCCCCTCCTGTTCCCTATCAGATATAGTGAGAAAATATGAAGAATTTACCAAAAATCTTGTGTTAGTGTTAAGGCTACTGCTATGCCACCAAACATGGCAGCCACTGGCCAGTGGTCATTGCCCATCAAACCCTTGCTCCAGGGCTGTTCGAAGCTCAGAAGTGCCAGAAGCAGGTAATGCGGACCGCAGTCCAATGACTTGGAAGAAACTAAGAGACAGTGTAAGCTGGGATTGAATGGTGGGGCTAGCCTGTCACCCCAGCACACAGGAGGCAGAGATAGGAGGATCAATAAGTTAAGGCCAACCTCATCTATATAGTGATTTTGAGGCCAGCATAGACTACAGGAAACCCTGTCTCAAAAAGCAAAACTATACTGGGAGTGGTGGTCCCTGCTTTTAATGGCAGCACTTGACAGGGAGTTCTCTGTGAGTTGAAGCCAGCCTGGTATATATAGCAGGCCAGCTGGGACTATAGGGAGACCCTGTCTCAAACAAAGACAAAAAAAAATATAAAATATTGATTGTATGTTGAAATAGTATTTTGGATTAAAAAAAATTTCTGTGTGTATGTGATCCTGTTAAGCACACATTGCCCAACGCCAAGTAAGAAATGTTTTTGTTGGACGGGCAAGATGGCTCAACAAGTAAAGGCACTTACTGCCAAGCCTGAAGACCTGAGCTTGATTCCCGTGATGCACATGATGGAAGGAGAGAACCAGCTCCTGCGCGTTACTCTCTGAGTGCCTCGCAGCACTGTATGGCAGAAGCATGCCCCCACACGCGCACACACAAGCACACACAGAATTAATAAATATAAGCCCAGGCTGGGCTAACTCATGGCAGTCCTGAAGCTCCTGCGTCTGTCTCCCCAGTGCTGAGATTCCAAGTGTGAGCTACTACCCCAGGTTTAGAGACTTCTAAAATCAGCTTCACCCCCCTTCTCTCTGTGTCTCTGTGTTCTCTGCTAGGTTGCTTTAGACTTCTTCTCTTCCTGTCTCTGACCCCACACACCGGCATTATGGGGGTCTCTTCCTGTTTCTGACCCCACACACTGGCATTACAGGGTCTCTTGCCTGCCCCTTTTATTTGGTGGTGCTGGGGATTGAACCCAGGGTTTTATGTGTCAGATATGACCACCTGAGCTAAGTCCTTTGCACGCCCTCTCCCCTTATTTTGGATACAGGGTCTTACTGTGTAGCCTGACTGGAACTTGTAACCCTCCTGTCTCCACCTCCAAAGTACTTGAGATACCACCTGTGCTGGATAGCTTTAATGTCAACTTGACACACCTGGGTTGAGGGAGCCCCAATTGGGGAATTGGCTCCATTGGATTGGCCTGTGGCCACACCTGTGGAGTATTGTCTTGATGGTCGAGCAGTGTGGGAGGGCCCAGCCCACAATGAGTAGTGCCACCCTGGGCAGGTTGTTGTGTACCTTATAAGAAGGCAGGCTGGACATGAGCCAGGGGAGCAAGCCAGTCAACAGCATTCCTCCATGGCCTGTGCTTCAGCTCCTGCCTCCAGGTTTCTGCCCTGAGTTCCCACCTTGGGCTGAGTGATGAACTGTGACCCAGGAGATGTAAGCTGAATAAACCCTTTCCTCCCCAAGTTGGTGTCGGTCAGAGTGTTTTGTCACAGCAATGGAAGACAAACTACAACACCACCTTATTTTCTCTATGACCAACTTCCCTGTGATTAAACTGCATGAGAATTTTTGTTTTTGTTTTCCTTTTGAGACAGGGTCTTCCTGTGACCCCAGCTGACCTGGAACTTGTTAATGTAGACCAGGACGGCCTTGCTCTCACAGAGATCCACCTGCTTCTGTGTCCCTGATGCTAAACTCAAAGGCGTGTGTCATCACATGCAGCTTTGTGATTTTGGGGGCGGTCTTTTTGAGACAGGGTCTCCCTGTAGCCCCAGCTGGCCTGGAACTCACTATGTAGACCAGGCTGGCTTTGAACTCACAGAGATCTGCTTGCCTCTGCCTCCCCAGTGCTGGATTAAAGTCATGTGCCAGCATCGGCTTTGTGATTTTTAACTTTTAAATTAAAAAAACTTTATTAGTATTGTATGTGTCTAAGTGTGCGCATGCACGTGCACTGGCACATGTGCTATGACACACATGTGATGTCAGAGGACAGTTTTGTAGAGTTGGTTTTCTTCATTTATGTGGGTTCCAGGGCTTGAACTCAGGTCATCAGGCTTAGGTAGCAGGCACCTTTACCCACTGAGCCATCTCACCAGCCCACTTTTAAGATTTTGAAATAAAAACAAGTGATACTCACATCACAAATTAATAAAAGAAACCAAAATCACTTCTAAGAGGTGGAAGGAGAAAGCAACCAGTCCTGTCCTGGAGAGCGCATTCTCCACCCTCAGAACATGTTTATGTGAACTTTGAAACTGCTGTTTAAAAACAAACGGAACAACAGAGAACAAAATGTTCTGAGGTTGCTTTTATTCCAAGAATTCTGGGAGCTCCTCCTGGACACCTCGGTTGGTGCCAGTTCATCCACAGCACCCATACAACAGCACCATGCGGGCATCCAGGGCTCCTGGGAACCCTGCCCTGTGGCCAGTCAATATGACTGAGTCTGCCATCAAGAGCCTGCCTAGCTGGCCCTGAGTGGTCCCCTGCTTCCCCCGCTCCTCTGGCAGGTGAGAGGCGAGACCCAATGCCCCTAGAGCCCATACTTCCTGGGGTTGGGCCCGTCATTTCCTGTTGCTCTAATTGTCTCAGCTGACAATGCATGCAACCCCCAACACAGAAAAGGGGGTCCCTCTGGTCTCCCTGGTCACAGCTTCTCTGTCCACGAGACTCCAGATAGCCCTGCTTGGAGCTGCTGCCCCCAGCAGAGAGCGGCTACATGACTGGGCCAAGTCAAAGTCACTGTCCTCTTGGGCCTGGGACCGGGCTCCAGGAGCTAGGAAGCTGCTGCAGCCTCCATGGGTTGGATCAGCAGCGTGGTAGCCTGCAGTGGGTAGTATCGGCCCTTCCAGGTTTTCCAGAAGATTCCCTTTTTACGCTGCTGTCGTTGCCGGGGGATGGAATGGAAGTACTGGCCGTTGAGGTTGGAGTGGCTACAAGTGCCAAACCACCAGCCACCTACAGGGTTAGAAGACAGGGCACATGGTCAAGGCCTTGTGTCTTATGATGAGCGGGGGAGGGTTAGGGACAAGATGGGCTGTGGACTTTATACCTTAAACAGTGTTTTAATTAATTTATTTTTGTGTGTGGGAGGGGCAATATGGCGATCAGGGGACAACTTCAGGGGTCAGTTTTCTCCTTCTACCGTCTGGGTCCCAGGGATCCAATTCAGGTTGTCAGGCTTGGAGGCAAGTGCCTTGATCTAGTCAGCTATCTCACCAGCCCTTGTTTTTGTTGAGACAGGATCTCTGACGCAGTCTGGCCTCAAACTCTCTGAGTAGCCAGGGATGACCGGACTCTTCTCCCCCTCCTGTCTCTGCTTCCTGAATGCTGTACCCGAGGTATACACCACCATGCCTGGTTCGTGTAGGGCTGGGATGGAACCCAGGGCTTCATTCATGCTAGGTAAGCACCCTAACAAATGAGCCACATTTCCCTTCTTATTAAAGACTGTGGAGGGCTGGAGAGATAGCTCAGCAGTTAAGAGCACTGGCTGCTCTTGTAGAAGACGGGTTTGAATCCCAGCACCCACATGGACACTAACAGCTGTCCCTAACTCCAGTTCCAGTGGATCCAATGCCCACTTCTGCCTCCACCAGCATACATGACATGGGTGCCCTTACCCACATGCAGGCGTAACACTCATACACATAAAACAACAGCAAAGAAAGACTGTCCATGGAATAGGGCCTATTGGTATACCCCTGTAATCCAGCACTCAGGAGGCTGAGGCAGGGATAACAAGTTTACGACCATTCTGCTCTAAATAGTGTGATCCTGTCTCAAAAATTGAAACCAGGAGGACTGGTGCTGGAGCTCAATTGTTAAAGAGTGCTTGAGTAATAAGCATGCAGTCCCACATAAACAGCACTTTAGGGAGGTGCTGGGAGGATGCGTAGATATTCAAGGCCATCTTTGGCTATACAGCAAGTTCAAGGCCATCCTGGGCTATGAGACCCCAGTCTCAAACCAACCCAAAACAAAACGAACAAACAAAAAACAATCAAAAGGCCTCAGTAGTTGAGTGCTTGACTAGCAATCATAAGATCCTATTCCTGAGCCAGGCGTGGTGGTGCACACCTTTAATCCCAGCACTGGGGAGGCAGAGGCAGGCAGATCTCTGTGAATTCGAGGCCAGCTTGGACTACAGAGTGAGCTCCAGGCCAGCTCATACTAAAGGGAGACCCTGTCTCAAAAAGACCAATAAAAAAAAGATCCTATTCCTCAGATTTCAAAAGAACAGGACTAATCCTAGCACTTGGGAGGCAGAGGCAGGCGGATCTTTGTGAGTTCAAGGCCAGCCTGCCAGCCTGGTCTACAGAGTAAGTTCCAGGACAGTTGGGGCTACAGGGAGACCCTGTCTCAGAACAACAACAAAAAAACAAAAACAAAAGAACAGGACAAGGCTTTGCATTGGCTTTGCCCAGTGCCAGCTACCTTTCCAACACATGTGTTCTTACTGAATTATCAAAATAACTCTGTGAAGCAGGCGTCACCCAATTTAAAGACAGGAAAACTGAGATGGGGTAGGTCACTTCAACGAGTGGGTAAAAGGCACACAGCGGTAAGGGGACAGTCGGGGAGGCTGTTAATGTGCTGTGCGTTTGAGGGCTACTATAGGGGCAGCTGAGATGGGGTAGGTCACTTCAACGAGTGGGTAAAAGGCACACAGCAGTAAGGAGACAGTCGGGGAGGCTGTTAATGTGCTGTGCGTTTGAGGGCTACTATAGGGGCAGCTGAGATGGGGTAGGTCACTTCAACGAGTGGGTAAAAGGCACACAGCAGTAAGGGGACAGTCGGGGAGGCTGTTAATGTGCTGTGCATTTGAGGGCTACTATAGGGGCAGCTGAGATGGGGTAGGTCACTTCAACGAGTGGGTAAAAGGCACACAGCAGTAAGGAGACAGTCGGGGAGGCTGTTAATGTGCTGTGCGTTTGAGGGCTACTATAGGGGCAGCTGAGATGGGATAGGTCACTTCAACAAGTGGGTAAAAGGCACACAGCAGTAAGGGGACAGTCGGGGAGGCTGTTAATGTGCTGTGCGTTTGAAGGCTACTATAGGGGCAGCTGCTTACCAGAGAGGCTTTTGGCACAGTTAAGGTCCCCTCGGAGGTCATGATCCTGGTCCCACGTGGAGAAGGGTAGAGAAAGGCCTCTGGGGGAGACATTGGCAGCACCCAACTCATTGGCCGTGGGCTCCTCGAGCTGCAGGCTGTAGGCTGTTTCCTCCCCTCCCAGGTGGATGGGGAACTGGAGCAACTTGGCATTGCCGTCCCAGTCCTGGAGCTGCACAGCCAGCTGGCTGCTGCGGTCCCCTGTGATGCTGTGCATCTTCTCCAGGCCTAGCCAGAACTCCCCTAGAGCAAAAGAGGCTGTCCTGTAAGGCGGGCCCAGCCCCGCAGCCCCATCCGCCCTGCCTCTGGCCTTGCCAGTAACACCTACCTTTGGGGTCTCCAAAGCCATCCTTGTAGGCTTCCCAAGGCTGATTGAAGTCCACTGAGCCGTCTAGGCGTCTCTGAATCACTGTCCAGCCTCCATCTGCCCAGAGAGACATAGAGTCACCAGAAGTCCCTCCTCACAGGGATGCTGATTATCCTTCATAGCCACAAGTCTGAATTTACAATTCCAGGGAGGGCAGTACACCCTCATTCCTCCTAGAGGGACCAGGGGAGGGTAGAGCAGAGGGATGAACACTGTGGGCAGACCTCTGTCCCAAGGGCCTGCAGGAAATGTGAAGATCCAGCTACATATGCGCTTTGTTTTGAAACAGTTCTCTACCTAGGCTGGCCTGAGTGTGCCTGGATAGCCAAAGCTGACCTTGAACTTTTCCTGTGGTCCCGCCTGGCCTCCTGCTCACTGTGTAGGGAAGGGTGACCTTGAATTTCTGACTCTCTTGCCTCTACCTCCAAGTGCTGAGATGACCGGAGTGTACCACGCCCTGTTTATGCTATGCTGGGGACAGAACCCGGGGATTCCTGTATGCTAGGCAGACACTTTACCAAAGTTGAGCTATAAATCAGCCCGTGAAAATATTTTTTGAGATAGGGCCTCACTATGTACCCAGGCTGGCCTTGAACTTTCAACCATCCTCCTGCCTCAACTTCCCAAGTGTTGGAAGCATGAGGCACCATATCCATCTGTGGTGTTAAGAGAGTGAACCTAGGGGCTCGTTCATTCTGGACGAGCACTCTACCATCCCTGGCCTATTTATACTTTTTTTCCCTTTTTTTAAAATAATGCTTTTATTGATATTTTGTGTATTTCAGACATCATTTCTCAGTTCAGTTTAGACATATTCCCCTTTCCCTTCCTCCCACCCCACCCCCAAATCATGCATTCTGCCATAACTATTCTGCATCTTTCTCTCAGTCTTTTTTTTAATGTTTAGGAATTCACATTTTCTATTTATACTTTTTATTTTGAGACAGTCTAAGTCTTGAGGGCTGGCCTTGAGCTCACTCTGTACAGCCCATTGGGCCTTGCCAGCTACAGATATTACGACAGAATATCTGCAGAATAGCTCAGAGCTTGAGACGCAGGTCGGTGGGAAGGCTGCATTCCAGGTTTTATATGTATTTTTGTTTTCCTCCTCTTTCTTTGTCCGTGCATTTGTTAGGCTTTACCGCTGAGCTAGGCACTGCTGCATTTAAAGGTGACAGCAGGGTTGTGCATGGCAAGCAGGCCCCTTGGTGAGGCAGCACGTCCTACCTGAAGTCATCTCACAGTTGACCAGGAATGGCGGGGACCCCTGCGGCTGGATCTGGAACAGTCCACTGTGCCGTTCACCTTCTTGGAAGAGCTCTTGGCAATCCCGCGGTGGTCCTAAAAGGAGACAGACGGAGGAGTTGAAACAGGAGAGAAGAGAGAAGGAAAAGAGAGGAAGAGAGAAGGAATGAATGGTACCAGTAAACTTGGGAAGAACAGCCCCCAGCCCAGCAGGGAAAGTAGGGGAAAGGTCCCCAGAGAGAAGGGCATGCTGGGACGCTCCACCAGCCAGCCAGCCAGCCAGCCGAATGCCAGGACGGGGGCAGGCCCAGAGTGACGGGGAGGACACTTTCCGGCCCCTCAGGCAGCTCCCCTTTCCCCTACTTTCCTCTCATCCAATCGGGACAGGCATACTGCCAAGCTACCCATGTGGTCTCCATTAGGGCCAGCTGTTTGTCTCCCCAGCTATGAACTTTCCCCTACTTGGCTAGTCAGAGTCTGGAAGTCCCAAAACCACAAACCACCCCCCTCTGTCATTCTCTTCCACCACATTTCCCAGCCAGAACCTTTGCTTGCCAACCCTCCAGAAGCCCCTGATCCTAAGGACCCTGGCAAAGCCCAAGTACCTGGCTAGGTAGGAGCCACGGGGCAGGGGGACACAGTGTGACAATAAAGACCGTTGTGCTGGAAGCCAGGAGCTATCCCTAGGGTGTGAAGCCAGGAGCTATCCCTAGGGTGTGAAGTGGGGTATCCAAACTTTCACTCAGTTGGCCGTGGACAGCCACAGAGGCTGAGCAAGGTCAGAGAGTGGCCATGAACTTTGGGCGGGAACTTGGAGCCCCTTGTCTCACACACAGACACACACACAGACACACACTGCATTTAGAAATGGAACAGTATGTAATATACACAATATAGAACTCAAAAATTGTGACTGCAGAAAAGGGGAGAGGGGAGGGGGAGAAAGAGAGAGAGAAAGAGAGAGAGAGAGAGAGAGAGAGATATTGAAATAATTGGATAGGGGCTTTGGGAACAGAAGTGAAAGGGGCCTGGATTTGTAAGATGCAAGAGCAAAGAGCAAGTCTAGCCTGGAATCTTTGTACGGTCCTTCCTCTAGTTTTCCTTCTAGATGCACACAAAGAGATCGCAGAGGTCCAACCTCAGAACCCACACCTCCACACCTGCTCCCTTGATGCCATTCTCGCCTTCCAAGAAAGCTCTAACTTTCAAGGATGCCATTGAGCTACATCATCATCTCCCACCACCCTAGGGACTTCAGCTTTTTGTAGTCTGTCTTCTCCCACCAGGGGAGAGTTAGCTGGCTTGCTGGGAAAGAAGGGTGGGTGGTCTGACTGGGCACAGTCAGAGCAGTCTGTTCCCCTTCACTAGATGGTGGTGCATCTTCAGGAACCCAAGCCAAGAGTCTCTTTCTATTAAGGTGGGCCTGACCAGGCAGATGAGTTCAGGAATGGGGGAGGGGAGCTGTCAAACGACAGCACTGTCAAAGGACACTCACTGTGCGAGCGGGTGGTATTGGGAGTGGGCCCAGCGAGCTGGGCCACCTTGGGTAGCCTCTTGCCTCTGGAAGTCTTGGCCATCCCACTGTCTGGGTGTGTCGGGGTCAGGAGGCCAATCTTAGACAAGATGAGAAGAGAGTAAGCATGTTCAGTTACCGTTTAGCTCCATCCCCATCTACTGGTCAGGGCTTTGACTCCCTTCCCCGCCCCTGCCCCCATCTGGTCCAGGGCCTTCGGTGGGTACCTGGTTCTGCAGATTCTGGATTCTCACATTCTGCTTCTCCAGGTGTCTCTGCTGCTGAGCCACCTTCTGGAAGAGTTCCTGGATCTTGCTATTCTGAACCTTGAGCTGTGTCTAGATAGAGGTGCAAGACTGGTGAATACTTGGCATTAGGTCTGCAACCTCCTCCCCCTCATCCTCCTGTCCACCATTCCAATTGTGCGTTCTCTGAGGTCCAGGGAGCCTCAGCTGCCCACCTCCCGGTACCATTCCTGTGCACATTCTTACTGGCTAGTAGGGGCCCAAACTAGAGCCTAGAGAAGCCAGCCCCTGGCGGGTGCATGTACCTGTAAGCTACGCAGAGTCTCAGGAGCCACCTCACCGTCAGGGACTGTGCCCTCGGAGTCTTTGGGTGGAGCATCGTGCCCCTTGGACCCTTGGCACGCGTCCCCGCACTCAGCCAGGCGCCGTTCTAGAGCGCCCAGCTGCCCGCGGGTGCGCTCCACGTGTTCGCGCAGCCCGTGGCCGAGCTGCAGCAGCCCGTGTGCCAGCACGTTCATCTCGTCCCAGGACGCGAAGCGCGGGGAGTCGGGCTGCGCCGGGCGGCCCTGGACGCTCAGCAGCCCCGCGGTAGCTGCGCACAGCACCAGGGCTGCGCCTGCCGTCGGAGCGCAGCGCATGTTTCCGGAGTGACCTGGGTGCGGGGATTCCGGGTCTCAGGGCCTGGAGATGCAATGGCTGGGGTCCTGGGAAGCCGGCCGAGACTGGGTCTTCCTCAGGTGCAGAAGGCCTAGGGTTCCGCTCAGATCAGCTTTTCGAGGCTGCACGAAACACCCCCTTTTATAAACCGGGTGCGGGAGTGGGAGGGGGAGCCCCGGAGGCGGGGCCTAGGGAGGGCCGGAGGCGGGGCGAGCGGCCGAGGGTGGCTTGATGGTGCCTCCGGCCTGGTGGTTGTGAGGTGAGGGGGTGAGGGGGTGAGGGGGTCCCCGGGAGGTCCAGGTCTGGCTGGCCTTCCTCCGCGACCCATGCACGACGTGACTGTCGCCACACCGTGCGGTTCCTAGCCTACATCCCGCTCCGGTTCAGTGGGCGGAGTGAGGAGAGGGCGTTCATGTCAATCAAGGTGTGAAGGCCGTCATGACTGACCCCTACAAGTCTGGAGTGCGTTCTCTCCTTGATCTGCTGAGCTAGGCAAGCCGGGAGAACCGGAGCAGTCCCCAACGCCCCTGGGGGCTTCCTGCGACCTCCAATCCCCAGGCCAAGCTGGAAGCCCTGCCGTCACACCCACCCCCAATGGGATGTCTCAGGGCTCCTGTGCGCGGATTTGTCTTTGTAAGATGTGTTTGTGGGAGTCAGTAGCGACCTAGTTCAACTCGTCCTCCCCTCCCGGCCAAAACTCAGCCCCTAGTTGCAGGGACCTCGGCCTGTGTCATTCAAATTACCTCAGCCTCAGCTGCCTTTATTGCCTACCCTCTCCACTGCGAGGGATTTCTGGCAGCGTTGGGGCACTTACCTGCAGTAAAGCAAGTGCCATGCCTGGGGCAGCGGCCCTGGCCACTCATCCCTGCACTTGGAGGTGGGGCAGAAGGGCCAGGAATTAATCCTGAGCTGCATAGTTAAGGTTAGCCTGAGCTAATGAGACCCTATCTCAAAACAGTTAACAAAACCGGTGACATCTGTAATCCCAGCACTAAACTGCAAGGTGGAAGCTAACCTTATCTACATAATAAGTTTCAGGCCATCCAGGCTGCAGAGCAAGACCATGTCACAAAAATTACCCCCAAAACACAAAGCCATATTGACGTAGCTAAAAATAGTGATTTTTTTATTTAAAATTAATTTGGAGAGAAGACAAATTGAAGATTTTTGTGGACATAAAGACATTAAATACATTTTATAGGGGAAAAAAATCAGAGCATGGTGGCCTTCAATCCCAGCAGTCTGGAGACAGACACAGGTGGATTTCTGTGAGTTCAAGGCCATCTTGGTCTACATAGCAAGTTCCATGTTAGCCAGTGCTACACAGTGAAGTCATCTCAAAAATAAAAAGAACAGCTGGGACTAAGGGAGACCCTGTCTCAAAAAGACCCATAGAATAACAATAACAACAACAACAACAACCGAAAAGCAAAGCAAGGGACCTTGGGAACATGGAAAGAAGACTTCCACCTTCATCTACTCATTTATTGATTCAACTCACTCCTTCGCAGTCCAGATTCTGTATGTAATCTCTTAGCTTGTGGATAGACCCTAACACTGAGCTTGGAAGAGGAACAAGGTTGAGACCTGGGTGAGGCCGACACATGACCTGTTTACATCACATGGCTAAGCTTTCCTTCAGTAAATTTGAACCCCTTCCCCTCTAGAAAACCCTGGCACAGAAAACCTGCCTGCCAGGAAGACCTTTAAAGCAGGTTCACAGAAAGAAAGAAAGAAAGAAAGAAAGAAAGAAAGAAAGAAAGAAAGAAAGAAAGAAAGAAAGAAAGAAAGAAGGAAGGAAGGAAGGAAGGAAGGAAGGAAGGAAGGAAGGAAGGAAGGAAGGAAGGAAGGAAGGAAAGAAAGAAGAAAAGAGAGAGAAAGGAAAGAAAGAGAGAGAGAGAAAGAAAGAAAAAGAGAGAAAGAAAGAAAGGAAAGAAAGAGAGAGAAAAGAAAGAAAGAAAGGAAAGAAAGAAAGAAAGAGAAAGAAAGAAAGAAAAGAAAGGAAGAAAGAAAGAAAGAAAGAAAAGAAAGAAAGAAAGAAAGAAAGAAAGAAAGAAAGAAAGAAAGAAAGAAAGAAAGAAAGAAAGAAAAAAGAAAAACCCAAGTTGAGTCAGCAGGGATTAGAGCCAGCAGCAAATTCTTTGGAATCTGAAAGTGCACACCCTAGGGCTGATGTGCAGGCCACCACTTGTATACTTTGCCAGCTGGGCCACAAGCCAGGATGACTGATCCCAGGCAGTCACAGGCAGATGAGAAGGACAGGCAGAAAACCCCCAGTGAGGAATGAATTCACATGTCAGTCATCTGGCCTGTCTGCTCCTCAGGCTTCCTCTGGGTGCAGGACATAGCAGGATATAGCTATTCCATGCTAGCCCATAATGCAGTCTCCTCTTCCAAATCTTGCATCAAGAGAAGACCTACAACATGGTATGGTGGTACGTGTTTTAAGTCCCAGCACTTGGGAGGCAGAGGCAGGTGGATCTCTGTGAAACTGAGGCCAGCCTGAACTACAAAATCAGTTGCAGGCTAGCTGAGCTATAGGGAGACCCTGTCAGAAATTTAGAAAGAGAAACAAAAAGTAGTAAAGGCCACTGAGATGGCTCCTGGGTGAAGATGCGTGTTGCCAAGCCTGGTGACCTGAGCTCGATCCTCAGGATGGTTGAAGGAGAGAATGGACTCCACAGAATTGTCCTTACCCACATACACAATATAAATAAATTTTAAAAAGAAACAGGCACTGGAGGGATGGCTTGCTGGTTAAGAGTGCATGCTGCCCTTGCAGAGGATAGGAGTTCTATTCTCAGAACCCACAGTGAGTGGTTTACAACTACTTGCAACTCGAGCTCCACAGGATCCAACACTTTCTTCTGACTTCTGAAGTTACCTGCACTTATGTGCACATACCTCCACTCAGATATACACACATACATGTGGGGCTCTTGGACATGTTTAGCCATCTGGTAGCTTTCCACTAGCAGCTTCCCAGCACTGAAATAATCACGAGGAGGTTGCAGTCCATTGTGTGACTTATCACAGGAGGTGTTACCCACGGGACGGGTCACATACACATAAATAAAATGGAATAGGCCAGGTGTGATGGCACACACCATTAATCCTAGCACTCAAGAGACAGAGGCAGGTGGCTATCTGGGAGTTTAAGAATAGGCTGGTCAGAATTCTATAAAACATTTCAAAAAGACAACCATTATTACTCAAATTGTTTAGAAGGATACAAACAGAGGGAATTCTCCCAAATTCCTTCTATGAAGCTAACATCACTCTATTACCAGAACCAGGCAAAGGTACAACCAAAAAGGAGAACTATAGACCCATCTCCCTAATTAACACAGTTGCCAAAATTCTAAACAGGATACTGGCAAATCGTATACAGACCCACATCAAGAAGATCATCCATCATGACCAAGTTGGATTCATACCAGAGATGCAGGGATGGTTCAACATACGAAAATCAATAAATATCATCAAGCATATAAATGGACTGAAAGACAAAAATCACACCATTATCTCAATTGACATGGAAAAAGCCTTTGACAAAATCCAGCATCCCTTCATGCTTAAAGTCCTAGAGGGAATTGGATTGGAGGGATTATTCCTCAATGTAATCAAAGCCATATACAGGAAACCCACAGCCAATATCATCCTAAATGGTGAAAGGACAGAAGCATTCCCTTTAAAGGTAGGAACTTGGCAAAGCTCTCCCTTGTCACCACTCCTCTTCAATATAGTGCTTGAAACACTTGCTAGGGCAATAAGGCAAGAAAAGGAAATTAAAGGAGTACTAATTGGAAAAGAGGAAGTCAAGCTATCCCTTTTTGCTGATGATATGATTGTTTACTTAAGGGAAGCTAAAAACTCCACCAGAAAACTCCTAGAAACGATTAAGAGCTTCAGTAATGTGGCAGGATACAAAATTAACCTAGAAAAATCAGTAGCCTGGGGATGGAGAGATGGCTTAGCGGTTAAGAGCGCTGACCGCTCTTACAGAGGACCCGGATTCGATCCCCAGCACCCACATGGCGGCTGAGAACCGTCTGAAACTCCAATTCCAGGAGAACTCCAGTTCCAGGGGAATCTGATACCCTCTTCTGACCTCCGCGGCATTGCATGACACGGGTGCACAAACTTGCATGCAGACAGTACATTGATACACATACAGAAATAAATAAATGCCAGGCGTAGTGGCGCACGCCTTTAATCCTAGCACTTGGGAGGCAGAGGCATGCGGATCTCTGTGAGTTTGAGGCTAGCCTGGTCTACAGAGTGAGTTCCAGGACAGCCAGAGCTACTGGCTGTCTCAAAAAGACAAAA
>VZQC01006355.1:70000-105300 GCA_009823505.1 Rhizomys pruinosus | reverse complement strand
AAGATATCTTACTCCAATAAGACTGGCTATGATCAAGGTTGTGGGGAAAGGGGAGCACTCATCCACTGCTGGTGGGAATGTAAACTGTTACAGCCACTATGGAAAGCAGTGTGGAGAACTCTTGGAAGACTTGGAATGAACTTGCCACCTGACCCACTCCTGGGCATGTACCCACAAGACTCATCTTACCGCAGAGATACATGCACAGCCATGCTTACTGCAGCTCTCTTCACAATAGCAAGGAGCTGGAACCAACCCAAATGCCCTTCAACTGTTGAGTGGATAGAGAAAATGTGGTATATCTACACAATGGAGTTCTATGCAGTGGTAAAGAAAGACGACATCATGAGCTTTGCAGGTAAATGGCTGGAGCTAGAAGATGTCATGCTGAGTGAAGTAACACAGTCCCAGAAAAACAACGAATGATATCCCTCATCTATGGATGCTAGCACCAATTACCTAATTGTATGGCAAACTGAGCAACGTCAATGTGATCTGAAAACAACTGTACTCTTATATTGTGAATCCCTTAAAATATAATAAACAAATAATAAAAAAAAGAAACTGAGGCAGCAGAGAGCTTGGGCCTCAGCCCTTAAAAAAAAAAAAAAAAGAATAGGCTGGTCTACATAGAGAGTTCCAGGCCAGCCAGTACTACATGGTGAGACCACATGGTGGCTAAAAACCATCTGTAGCTCCAGGTCCAGGGGATCCAGTGCTCCCTTCTGGCCTCCACAGCCATTGCATGCACATGATATACTTACAGGCAAAGCACTCATACACATAAACTTAAAACACACACACACACACAACATGGGCTGGAGAGATGGCTCAATGGTTAAGAGTGCTGACTGCTCTTGCAGAGGACCCAGGTTCAATTCCTAACACCCACATGGTGGCTAAGAACCTTCTTTAAGCTGGGCATGGTGGCACACACCTTTAATCCCATCACTCGGGAGGCAGAGGCAGGCAGATTGTGAGTTCAAGGCCAGCCTGGTCTACAGAGTGAGTTCCAGGCCAGCTGGGCTCCACCCCAGTTTTTGTTCTTTTTAGATAGGATCTCTCTGTACCCACAGCTGGCCTGGTCCCTATGTAGCCCTGGGTAGCCTAGAACTCATTACATAGGACTCAGACTCACAGAGATCCACCTGACTGCCTCCTGGGTGCTGAGACTAAACGTGTGCCACACCATGCTTGACCTCTTCATCTGTTTTTCAGGGATTTCAGTGCCATGTTTCAGAGACCACAAAGTACTTCAGAGGTTCCTAGAGACACTTGCTCGGTATAACCTTTACAAAGACTCCTGTCCTTTTGGTCTCTTCAAGACAGGGTGTCCCTGTAGCCCCAGCTGTCCTGGAATTCACTCTGTAGACCAGGCTGGCCTTGAACTCACAAAGATCCGCCTGCCTCTGCCTCCCAAGTGCTAGGATTAAAGGTGTGTGCCACCACAACCTGTTTTTTTTTTTTTTTTTTTTTTTTGGTCTTTGTGAATCCCATGGTCTAGTCCTAGCTGGCCTGGAGCTCACGATGTAGACCAGGAGGGCCTTGAACTCACAGAGATCTGCCTGCCTCTGCCTCCTGAGCACTGGGATTAAAGGTGTGCGCCACCACGCTGGGCAAAACTGCTTTTTAGACTATCCTCTTACTCATCCATGCCAGTCACTCTGGTTGGTCATTCCCAGCGCTCCTACTAGATGCTGGGGCCATGTCAGTGGACACGTGACCTGTCTCTCCCTCAACCACACACACACACACACACACACACACACACACACACACACCTCCTCAACTCTGATCCTAGACTTCTGTGGTCTGAGGATGTAGCTCAGTGGTAGAGTACTTATCTAGCATGTGTTAAGCCTGGCATCCTGGTCCTAGCACTTTGAAAAATGCCATCTGTATTTGGGCTGGGAATATAGATATAGTTCAGTGGTAGGTCACTTGCCTAGTATACATGAGAGCCTAAATTTATTCTCCACTACTGCAGTCAGTCAATCAATCAGTCAGTCAGTCAGTTAGTCAGTCAGTTAGTCAGTCAGTCAGTCAATCGCCTTAAAAAGGTGACCTAGGGAACAGAGTTTAGTGGCACAGACCAGTTGTGATGGTTAGTGTTAACTGGCAACTTGACGAAAGTTAGAATCATTTGTGCCACTTAGATGCTGGTGGGGAATTATCTTTTTTTTATCTTTTTTTTATTATTATTTCTGTATGTGTATGAATGTATTGTCTGCATGCAGGTCTGTGCACCTGTGTTGTGCAATGCCGCGGAGGTCAGAAGAGGGTGTTGGATTCCCCTGGAACTGGAGTTCTCCTGGAATTGGAGTTTCAGACGGTTGTCAGCCACCATGTGGGTGCTGGGGATCGAACCCGGGTCCTCTGTAAGAGCGGTCGGCGCTCTTAACCGCTAGGCCATCTCTCCAGCCCGCACTAGCTATTCTTACAGGAGACCTAGGTTCAGTGTCCAGCACCCATAGGTAGCTAACAAGTGTAATTCCATTTCCAGTGGATCTGATGCCTTCTCCTGGAGCTGGGCTAGGAAGGGAGGAGCTGATCTTCTACTTCCAGGGCTGCTTATAGCAGCAACAGCAGCTGAGACCTGCTGTGTACTTCATACACTTGTGATTATATTCATTTCATCCTAGCAACAACTTTGTGTGGGGAAGCTATCATAATTTTCTACTTTATACATGAGGACAGAATGAAAGAGAGGTTATACAAGTATCAGAGTTCACACAGTTGTCTACACAGAGCAAGGATTTGAAACCTGGGCTCATAGCTGTGACCTTAGCAACCAGGATAATTCAGGCTGTGGTGCAGCTTGCTGCAGAGGACTTGCCTAGCATATGCCAGCCCTGGGTTTCTTTGCTAACACTGCAGAAATAATAGCAATGATAATAAGTGATCCACATTCTCTAATATTTCTATCCTCATCAAGTCCCCTGGATAAGAAAGCCAATAGGATATTTCAAAGATAACAAGGCATGTACTTTCTGAGGTACAGTGCTTAATTTTGTCAACTTGACACAACCTCTAGGATCATCTGGGAAGAGAGCCTCACAAGGGACTGTCTACATCCTGTTGGCCCGTGGGGCTGTCTGTGGGAGACTGTGTTCAGCCTACTGTGGGGGAGGCCTAGGCAGGGAATCCGGATCTGGAGAAAGCGAATGAGCAGCGGCAGGAGGCAGACACGCGTGCTCAGGGAATCCGCATCTGGAGAAAGCGAATGAGCAGCGGCAGGAGGCAGGCACGCGTGCTCATCTTCTCTCTGCTCTTGCCTGCAGGTGCCATTAGCTGCTTCAGATTTCTGTCTTGATTTCCCAACAATGGTGGACCTAGAATTGTCAGCTGAATAAAACTTTTCTTTTTTTTTTAATTTTTTATTTATTTTTGTATGTGTATGAATGTACTGTCTGCATGTAGGTCTGTGCACCCTTGTCGTGCAATGCTGCGGAGGTCAGAAGAGGGTCTCGGATTCCGCTGGAACTGGAGTTACAGACGGTTCTTAGCCGTCCATGTGGGTGCTAAGGATCGAACCCGGGTCCTCTGCAAGAGCAGTCGGTGCTCTTAACCGCTAGGCTATCTCTCCAGCCCCAACTTTTCTCTCTTAAAATTGCTTTTGCCAGGGTATTTTATCTCAGCACCCAGAAGTGAAACTAGAATAAGAGGTTAGTTCATAAACAATCACACGGCAACGACTCTCATTTGGTAGAATGCTTACCTGGCATGTGTAAAGTGCTGGGCTCCATCCCCAGCACCTCATAAAAAACAGGGTGTGGTGCTACATGCCTGGAATCCCAGCACTTGGGAGGCGGAGGCAGGAAGATCAGAAGTTAAAGGTCATTGTTGGCTACGCAAAGAATTTAGGCCAACCTGGGCTACCTGAGACCCTGTCTCAAATCTTCCACTCATTTTTTTCTCACAATGAAATCTTAAGAGGAGAATGAGAAATAAGTAAGAAAAAAAAAAAAACACTCTTTGGGATGTAGAAAAAGTTGCATAACATTATGAATGTATTTGCTACTGCTAATTATATACAGACAGGTGGTCTTCAATTTATGATTGTTCAACTTAAGTGTTTTAAATTTTCTTTTGATGGATTTATTGGGGCATTAATTTTTTAACTATTTTATTTATTTGTTTTATATGTATGACTATTTTGACTGCATGTATGTGTGTGCACCCATGTGTACGAAACCCACAGAAGCCAAAAGAGGGCTTTGATTCCCCTGGAACTGGAGTTACGATAGCTGCCATGAGGGTATTAGGAACCAAACCTGGGTCCTCTGCAAGAGCAACAGTGCTTTTAACTGCTGAGTAATCTCTCCAACCCTGCATTTAATTAACTAATTAACTAACATTTGGGTTTTAAAAAATTTTTTTTTAATTATTTTTTTATGTGTATGAATGTACTGTCTGCATGTAGGTCTGTGCACTGGTGCCGTGCAGTGCTACGGACGTCAGAAGAGGGTGTCGGATTCCCCTGGAACTGGAGTTCTCCTGGAATTGGAGTTACAGGTGGTTCTCAGCCACCATGTAGGTGCTGGGGATCGAACACGGGTCCTCTGCAAGAGCAGTCGGTGCTCTTAACTGCTAGGCCATCTCTCCAGCCCCTATTTTGTTGTTTTTTTTAAAGACAGGGTCTCCCTGTAGCCTCAGATGGCTTAGAATTCACTATGTAGACCAGACTCACTCTGACCTCACAGAAATCCTCCTGCTTCTGCCTCCCAGGTGCTGGGATTAAAGGCATGTATCACCATGTAGGTTTTTTTTTTTTTTAATCTTTTTGAGACAGGGTCTCCCTTTAGTCCCAGATGGCCTGGAGCTTGCTATGTAGACCAGGCTGGCCTTGAACTCACAGAGATCCACCTGCCTCTGTCACCCTTACATGTAGTTTTTTTAATTATTAATTTTATTTATTTCTGTGTATGAATGTACTGTCTGCATGTAGGTTGGTGCACCCATGTTGTGCAATGCCGAGGTCAGAAGAGGGTGTCGGATTCCCCTGGAACTGGAGTTCTCCTGGAATTGGAGTTACAGATGGTTCTCAGCCGCCATGTGGGTGCTGGGGATCGAACCCGGGTCCCCTGCAAGAGTAGTCGGTGCTCTTAGCTGCTAGGCCATCTCTCCAGCCCCTAGATGTAGTTTTTAAAGATTGTCTCAAGTCGCCCAGACTGGTCTCCAACTTTCTTTATAGCTGATAATAACCTTGAACCCTGACCCTCCTGCCTCCACCTTCTTAGTGCTGGGATGACGGGTGTGTGGCAGCACATCTGGTTTTAATGCATTGCTGCATTCTACCAACTAAACACATCCCCAGTCTCTTAAACACGTTAAATGTTTACATTTTTTTGTGGGGGGCACATGTACCATGTTGTAAGTGTAGAAGTCAGAGGACTTCTGTGGGAATTGGGTCTCTTTTCAGCAGGTAGTTCCTTGGAATGGAACTCAGTTCCTCAGGCTTGTCAGCAACTACCTTTACTTTGCTAAGCCATCTTGGAAGCCCTTAAATGCAAGGGTCTTAGCTGGGTGTGGTGGCGCACACCTTTAATCCTAGCACTTGGGAGGCAGAGGCAGGTGGATCTTTGTGAGTTCAAGGCCAGCCTGGTCTACATAGTGAGTTCCAGGACAGCTGGGACTACAGGGAGACCCTGTCTGGAAAAGACCAAAAAAAAAAAAATCTAAATCCATGTCAGAACCCTGACCTTCGATTTGGGAGATAACGACCTATTTTCTCTTATTTCTATATTCAATAGTGTGGCCATATTGAATAAATCTCTTTACCTTTCACTATTAGTTCTGTTGTTATTTGGCCTATTGAGGACTGGTGGCTGAGCCTAGCTTGTTAGGACTGCCAGTACCCAGACTCTGACCCCAACCACTCTGGTAACAATGGGTCTGGCCTGTACTTACTNAAAAAAAAAAAAAAAAAAAAATGCAAGGGTCTTCTTATAGCGCCATCTGGTCTAGAACTCACTATGGAGACCAGGCTGGCCTTGAACTCAAATATCTGCCTGTCTTTGCTTCCCAAGTGCTGTAATTAAAGGTATGTGCCACCACAGCTGACAAATGTATGTTTTTTTAATCAATTTTATTTTTCTGTGTATGAATGTATTTCTGCATGTACATAAATCCACCTGTGTTGTGCAGTGTCTGAGGAGACCAGAAGAAGGCATTGGATTCCCTGGAACTGGAGTTACAGATGGTTGGTAGCCATCATGTGGATCCAGAACCCAGATCCTCTGCAAGAGCAGCCAGTGCTCTTAACTGGTGAGCCATCTCTCTAGCCCTTAAATGATGTTTTACCTAAGCTGTTTCAGTTGATGATGGGTATTTTTTTACTACTATAACAAAATGCTAGAGGATGCATATGTTATTTTGTTTTTATAAAGAAATGAAGTTTATTTTGATTCATGGTTCTTGTCCAAAGTGGAGGGCACACATTTTGCTAAACCTCCTTGCTGACAGATCTCAAGGTGATGCAAGAAATCACATGACACACACACACACACAAAAGCCGGGGGTGGTGGTGCACGCCTTTAATCCTAGCACTTGGGAGGCAGAGGCAGGCGGATCTCTGTGAGTTCAAGGCCAGCCTGGTCCACAGAGTGAGTTCCAGGACAGCTGGGGCGAGGGATCCATCTAATGGCCTTATCTAATCCTAGATGCCTCATCTCTAAATTCTGTGGTTGGATTAATTTCTATACTTCTAAATTGTTGGGGACCTAGCCTTGTTGGTAGAGTACCTGCCTAACATGTACAAAGTCTTGGGTTCAATCTCCAACACTGCATAAAACCAAATGTGTGGGCTAGAGAGATAGCTCAATGGTTAAGAACACTTCCTATTTTTCCAGAAGACCTGGGTTCAGTTCCCAGCACCCATATGGCAGCAAACAACTATCCTTAACGCTAGTTCAAGGGGATCCTCCTCTGGGCTCTGTGGGCATTGCACAACATGGATACAGGCAACATACTCATATACATAAACTTAAAAATAAATAAAATATTTTTGTCTTTTTGAGACAGGGTCTCCCTGTAGCCCTAGTTGTCCTGGAACTCATTATGTAGACCAGAGATCCTCCTGCCTCTACTGAGATTAAAGGTGTATGCCACCACATCCAGCATAAATAAAATACTTGAAAAAGCAGATGTAGTGGATCATGCCTGTCATCCCAATACTCAGGAGGTAGAAACAGGGCATCAGAAGTTCAAGGTCATCCTTGGCTAGGTAACAAGCTTGAGGTCACCTGGTCTACATAAGACCATGTTTAAAAAAAAGTTTTGAAATCAACACTTTAATATTCCTTCCCACTATTAGAATTGAAGTTCAAGACGTGAACCCCTGGGGGAATGCTAAAACCATTTTAAAAGGGTTATAGCTAGGCCTGGTGGTGTGGGCAGACAACCTCAGCAGTTTGGGAGGCTGAGGAAGGATGAGCACAAGTTCAAGGCCTGCTCATGCTACAGAGTTTCCCAAAGCCAGCCTGGGAAACTTAGAGACCTTGTCTCAAAATAAAGAAAAGTGGGCCAGGCATGGTGGCGCATATCTTTAATCCTAGCACTCGGGAGGCAGAGGCAGGCAGATCTTTGTGAGTTCAAGGCTAGCCTGGTCTACAGAGTGAGTTCCAGGCCAGCTGGGGCTACAGAGAGACCCTGTCTTAAAAAGACCTCCCCCCCAAAAAAGTGGCCTAGGGATGTAGCTTACTTGGTAGAGTGCTTGTCTAGCATACACAAGTCTCTGGGTTTCATCCAAATAATATATGTTACATACAAATAGGTATACAATGCATATTCAGGCTGGAGAGATGGCTCAGTGGTTAAGAGCACAGACTGCTCTTGCACAGGACCCGGGTTCGATTCCTAGCACTCACATGGTAGCTAAGAACCATCTTTAACTCCAGTTCCAGGGGAATCCGATGCCCTCCTCTGACCTCTGCAGCATTGCACGACACGGGTACACCAACCTACATGCAGACAGTATACTCATACACATACAAAAAAAAAAGAATGCATATTCATACATTTAGAATGTTTATCTTTTGTTTTGAGAATGGGGTCTAATGTACCCCAAGCTGGCTTCAAGGTCTTTATATAGCAGAGCGTGACTTTAAACTCCTGATCCTCCTGCCTCTACCTTGTGTGTGTGTGTGTGTGTGTGTGTGTGTGCGTGTGTGAGAGAGAGAGAATGTGTGGATATATATACATATATGTATATATGCAGCATATATGTAATATCTATATATGCTGCATAATTCTATATGTAGAGAAGTATAATATATCCAAGATGCACATACATACAGAAATATCCATGTACACAATACACACATATACAGATATTTATACACATGGAGATATGTACACACAATACATACACATATACATATGAAAAGGACCACATTTAACTAGTAGTAGTGGCTAATGGTTAAGGCAGCGGACTAGGAAGAACATGAATATACAAAGACATGTATAGACACATAATATATAATCTACATGCAAATACATAGGCATATATAAAATATTTAGAGCTGGAGATATAGTTGAGTTGGCAGAGTTTGAACCCCAGCTCTGCATAAACCAGGCATGGTGGTTGTTCTAGTTTGTCTTCCATTGCTGTGACAAAACACTCTGACCAACACCAACTTGGGGAGGAAAGGGTTTATTCAGCTTACATTTCCTGAGTCACAGTTCATCACTTAGGGAGCCCAAGGCAGTAACTCAGGGCAGGAACCTGGAGGCAGGAGCTGAAGCACAGGCCATGGAGGAATGCTGTTCACTGGCTTGCTCCCTTGGCCCATGCCCAGCCTGACCTCTTATACACTACACAACAACCTGCCCAGGGTGGCACCACCCATAGTGGGCTGGGCCCTCCCACATTGCTCAACAATCAAGACAATACTTCACAGACGTGGCCGCAGGCCAGTCCAATGGAGCCAATTCTCCAGTTGCTCCCTCAAACCAGGTGTGTCAAGTTGACACTAAAACTATCCAGCACAATTGACCGCTTGTCAACTTGACACACAAAACACATCACTATTAAACCACCACCTTTCCAGTTCTCATCCCCAAAGTATGATGTCAACATTAATCACAACCTAAGACAGTGCAACCTTAAAAGCCCCACAGTCCTTAAAATGTCCAAACACTTAAAAGTTCACAGTCCATTAAAAGTCTGTTAACTGTGGGCTACTGTAAAATCCAAAACAAGTACTGTCTTATTTCAAAAGGAAGAATCAGGCACACTCAAACAAAACCTAAGTCCAGCAAAGTAGCTCAAGGCTGGACACCTGGGACTCACAATCTTCTGTGCTCCAAATGGTCTTGGCAGCTCCCTCTCTCCGACTCTGCTGTCCGTGGCACACAGCTCATCTCGCAGGCCCAGGCTGACTCCATTTCACACCTGCTGCTGCTCTTGGTGGTCGTCCCACGGTCCCGGCATCTCCAAAACGCTGGGGTCGCCACTGAAATTGAGACAGCACCTTCACCAACGATCTCTTCTGACCTCTCCTGGTGCAAAGCCTCAGCTTCTCTCCATGACCCCTGCAATCCTGGGGTCTTCACTGCAACCGAGGTGCACTTCCACCAATGGTCTTTCCTGACCTCTCACAGTGCCAAGCCTCGGCTGCTCTCTGTGACCCCCCTCAAATTTCAACACCGGAACCATATAGGAGACTCTTACACNTGTGACAACACATGCCCACACACGCGTACACACAGAGAACTGATTCCCACAACAAGCTTACTCCCTGACACTCTTGCCACACCAACTCCAGGGTCGTCTGTATGAGCAATGACGAAATTCATTAATAATAACAGATGAGGAGATACGTGCCTTGTGAGGCTAGGCTCCCTGGTAGAGTACTCGGCCTCAGCCTCCAAGATCACAACGCACTACAAAGATGTTATGCTTCCTGTGTATTGGGCTTTGCATATTGTGTTTTGATTCTTTTCCTGAGCTCAGCGCAACCTCAGTCCCAGATAAGAAACAGTTAAATGTGTCTTGAAATAAATCAGGCGAACAGAAGCCTCATGAACCTAAGCAAAAATCATACAGGGAAACATTATCTAAAGGCCTCCTTGATCCTTTGTCCTAAAAGTCCCTACAAAGATATTATGAATGAAAACATTACACTGAGTGAAATCATAGGTCAGTTACACATAATAAAAGTGTTCTTCAGATTTAATAAAAGTAAAGGCTCAGTCCTTTTAGCAGGAAGCTACATTTGATAAAATTAGTAAGATAAAGTTTCAGTTACAGTTATGCATGTTAAAGTGTAACACTTAGTTAGAGGCACACAGTGGGCTTTTCTCCTTTAAGAAAAACCGAACTAATTAAGAGACTCTCCAAGGCCATGGCTTGAACTACAACCTAAAGATAACAAGTGGCCTTGAGAGGACGGAAAGATCTGGCGCCAGGAAGAATGAGAAAAAAACAAAACAAAAAAAAAAAAAAAAAAAAACTGTTTATGGCTTGTGATTTTAAGACTGCTGTTTTATTGCTTATCTCCTGCCAAGACAGTGTGAGCAATATACCATGTGTAAAGCATCTGATTGATGTGTAAATTTATTGAATTGCTGGCCTTGTAACCCAGGTGCGAATTCCTTTGGCAATAAGCCTTTTGTTCTCGGGGAAGTGCAAATCCCCAACCTGCCTGCCTCCTCAGCCTGCTTTTCTCAGCCCGATTTTCCTGCTTGTGATATAAAAAACTTGACTTGATCTCAGTAAAGACGCACTAGATTCAAAAAACTCTCTCTGGTGTCGTGCCATTTATTTTGCCTAACCTGTGCCATCCTGTACATCAAGGACCTGATTACCCACAGGTGGAAAAAATCCGGCTGGGTTGGTCTGCCGTAGCCTCCACATACGTTGCTGTGGCAAACCACATGCCCACACCCCACATACACGCAGAGAACTGATACCACAAGCTCACCCCCGTGACCCTCCACATACACACTGTGGCAACACACCCCACAGAGAACTTTATTCCCACAACTATCCCCTGACCTCCACATACACTCGTGGCAACACATGCCCACACACACATACACACAGAGAACTGCTTCCACAAGTACCCCCCTGACCTCCACAAAAACCACACTGTGCAACACATGCCCCCCCACACATACATTGCCAGAGAACTGATTCCCACAAGTGACCCCCCTGACCTCCACATACACGCTGTGGCAACACATGCCCCCACACACTCCACACAGAGAACTGATTCCCACAAGCTACCCCCTGACCTCCACATATGCGCTGTGGCAAAACACATGCCCAACACACACATACCGCAGAGAACACTGATTCCCACATGCTATGCCCTGACCTTCACATACGCGCTGTGGCAACACATGCACCACACCACACAACACACAGAGAAACTGATTCCTACAAGCATCCCCTGACCTCCACATACGTGCATGGTATGTGTGTGGATCCCTCTCATGTACTCAAAATAAAGTTTTAAAAAAAAAAAAATGTAATTTTTTTTTTTTTTTTGGCTTTCTTTCGAGCCAGAGGGGTCTCCCTGTAGTACCTGCTGTCCTGGAAACTCCCTCTGTAGACCAGACTGGCCTTGAACTCACAACGCTCCGCCTGCCTCTGCCTCCCAGGTGCTAGGATTAAAGGCACACACCACCATTCCGCGGCCTCCTCTAAGATGTAACTTCTAAAAAAAGATTTTTTTTTTGGTCTTTTTGAGACAGGTTCTCCCTGTTGTAGCCCTCCAGCTGTCCTGGAACTCACTCCTGTATAAGACCAACGTCTGGGCCTTGTGAAGTCACAAAGATCCGCCTGCCATCTGCCCTACTGACGTTGCTGGGATTAAAGGCATGCCACCACACTCAACTAAAAAAAAAGATTTTTAAATTTTTTTGTTTATCTTTTGTGTACGAGTAATATGTGCACATATATGTAAATACCCCCATGTTGGGGCTGGAGAGGACTGGCCTAGCGGTTAAGAGCGCCCGACAGTCTTACAGAGGACTCGGCGTTCGATCCCCAGCCACCAAATGGCTGGCGAGACCGAGAACTCCTGTCTGAAAAACTCCAATTCCAGGCTGAAATCCAGTTCCAGGGAATCCGACACCTCTTTGACCTCCGCAGCATTGCCGACACGGAGGTGCCCAAAACCTGCATGCAGACAGATACATTTCATACACCTAAAGAAAGAAATTTAAAAAAACACAAGTAAATACACCCACGTGGAATATGCCATAGGGGTTTAGATGAGCGCCTTGGATAGTTTGTTAGCCAGTGCCGGACAGCTTTAGCGGTCACTCGACACACCTGGTGTGGTGTTTTTGAATGAGTGTCCCCCCCATAGGCCTGTAAGTATTTTTTCAGACATTTGGCTCCAGTTGGTGCACTGTTTTTGGAGGCGTAGACGGTGTGGGCGTTGTTGAGAAGTGTGTTATTGGGGGCAGGCTTGGTGGGTTTAACAAGCCTCGTGGTCTACAGTTGCCTCTCTGCTTCCTGTGCTCTTGCGAGCCTGAGATGTGACCCTCGGCTTGATGCTCCAGTCCCCAGCCGCCATGGCCTCCCGCCACAATGGACTCTAATTCCCGGAACCGTCAATCGTACGCTCAAATTAAACTCTTCCTTTTATAAGTCCTGGGTCCTGGTGCTTATTACAGCAACCGAAAAGTGACTAATACACCTGGGATGAGAGAGCCTCATGTGGGGAATTGCCTCCATTGGACTGGCCTGATGCCGTTGTTTGTGTGGGGCATTTTCTTGATTGCTGAGTGAAATAAGAAGGCCCAGCCCACTGAGGATGGTGCCACCCCAGGCAGGTGGTTCTGTATTGTATTAAGAAAGTAGGGGGTCAAGCCAGGAAGACGGATTATTCCAGCCATCCTGGTCTACAGCGTGCGTTCCGAGGCTATATAGTGAAACTCTGTTTTTTAAAAAAAAAAAAAATTGGAGCCGGGCATGGTTGGCGCACGCCTTTTAATCCTAGACTTGGGAGGCCAGGAGGCAGGTGTATCTTTGTGAGAGTTCAAGGCCAGCCTGGTCTACAACGCAAGTTCCAGGAAGCCTGGGCTACAACGGAGACCCTTGTATGGTGAAAAAGACCACAAAAAAAAAAAAATTGGGCCAGAGAGATATAGCTCAGCACCTAAGAGCATGACGCTCTTGCAGAGGACCTGGGGTTAGGTTTCCATTCCCCGCACCCACCATGGCAACTAATAACGGACTGTGTCTGTAACTCCAGTTCCAGAGAATCCGACACCCCTTTTCTGACCCCCATGGGCAAGTTACAACACAGGTTGCACTTACACACATTGCAGGCAATTGCTCAAAGCATAAAATAACTAATAAATACAATATTCTAAAATAATAATAATGATGATGACATGAAAGCGGAAGGAGACTCCCTTGGAAGAAGGGAATCAGCGGGAGCAGGAGGAGGACAAGAAATGAAAATGGGTGAATAAGACTAAAATACATACATGTGTGAAAATTGACAATGAAGCCCGTTACTCTGTATAATTAACATTGCTAATGACGGGGGTGAAGTGTAACCTATTATGTTCAAGGCTCTAAGTTCCATCCTCAGCATCGCCAAAAGAGAAGAAGCTGGGCATGGTGGCATGTGCCTCCTGTGATTCCAGCCACTCAAGAAGCCGGAGGCAAGTGGATCTCTAAGAGTTCCACATTAGCCAGGGCTACACAGTAAAAAAAAAAAAAAAATTTCTTTTAAAAGGAAAGAAAGAAGTTGAGGAGGGCAGGAGGGAGGGAGAGAGGGGAGGAGGAAAAAAAAAAAAAGAAAGAAGGCCTCTGAGATTTATATGAGGTGAAGAAAGGTGAAAAGAAATACAGTGCATGTAGGACTGGGAGTGTGCTCAGGAGCTTCATGGTAAAGCACAGACCCGGAATGCTTGGAGTCCTGGGTTCCAGCCTCCTCCATATGCCTTCAAAACATGAAAATGTTGTGTATAGTGCATGTAGGACTGGGGAAGTGTCCTCGGGAGCGTCGTGGTAAAGGACAGACACCGTATACTTGGAGTCCTGGGTTCCAGCCTCCTCCATATGCTTTCAAAACACACAAACATTGTGTATAGGTACTCTGTATTCCATGTACAAACTAGGTAGTATTTGCTAATATCTATGAATAAACTAAGTGGACAGAGAACTATTGACAATCTGTTGACAATCGTCATCTGTGAGTGGGTTGCTAGGGAGATTGAAACTAAAAATGTTTTATTTACTTATTATTAGTAGTTTATTTGTTTGTGACACCATGGTCTTACTATGTAGTTCTGATTGCCTGGAAAACTCACTGTGTAGACCAGGCTGGCCTTGATTGGCCTTGAACTCACAACGATCCACATGCTCTACCTCCCACGTGCTGGGAATCAACTGTGTGCCCCCTACCCACATCTTGGGCATTTTTTAGATTTTTTTCCTCTTTTGATGGCGGCAGGGTCTCCCTGTAAGCCCCGCTGGACTAGAAACTCACTCTGTAGACCAGCTGGCCTTGACCTCAAAGAGATCCTCCTGCCTCTGGCGCACAAGTGCTAGGATTTAAGGCATGCACCACCCTGCCCCGCTTAAAGCCGGTTCTTAGCCGCCCCATGTGGGTGCTGGGAATCAAACCTGGTCCTCTGTAAGAACAAACAGTTGGTGCTCTTAACCGCTGAGCCATCGTCCCCCTCCACCCCCCCCCATTTTTGGCCTTTTTGAGACAGGGACTCCTTGAGTCCCAGCTGCCTGGAGCTTGCTTTGTCGACCCAGCTGGCCTTGAAACTCCCCGAGATTCCACTGCCTCTACCTCCAAGTGCGGGATTAAAGGATGTGCCACCATGCCAGCTACACATCTGGCCTTTTTTTTTTTTTCTGTAGTGTATGACTTTACTGTCTGCATGCAAGTTTGTGACCCCGTGTCGTGCAATGCTGCGGAGGTCAGAAGAGGGTGTAGATTCCCTTGAAACTGGAGTTTTCTCCTGGAATTGGAGTAGTTTCACGGTTCTCGGCTGCCATGTGGGTGTGGGGATCAAACCCGGGTCCTCTGTAAGACAAGTCAGTCGTGCTTCCCTTACCCACTAGGCCATCTCTCCAGTCCCCTAACCACAGTATTTTATGGGAGTGAGTGCTTTTAGTATTTTCTTTTTTTTTTTTTTTATCTTTTTGAGACAGGTCTCCTGTAGTCCAGCTGTCCTGTAACCACTCTGTAGACCAGGCTGCTTTGAACTCACAACGATCCGCTGCCTCTGCCTCTCACGTGCTAGGATTTAAAGATGTGCAACCAACACGCCCGCGCTTCTTAGTATTTCTTATAAAAGGCTGCTTGAGCTTTTGTCAAGGCTTTTCTTTTTTTTTAATATTTATTTATTTATTATTTTATTATTATTTATTATTTATTTATTTTTACGTGTTGTATGAATGTACTGTCTGCATGAGGTTATTCACCCTGTTGTGCAATGCCGTGGAGGTCAGAAGAGGGTGTCGGATTCCCCTGGAAACTGGAGTTAAAGATGGTTCTCAGCCACCAGTGAGTGCTGGGGATCGAACCCGGGGTTCTTCCTGCAAGAGCAGTCTGTGCTCTTAACCTCTAAGCCACTCTCCAGCCCCAGTCCAGCCTTTTCAAAATATTATTAGTAGTTAAAAGATCACTGGTGTAAACTTAGACTTTCTGCATGCTTAATGACTGTACTTCATGCCCATACCAATTTGAGCGAGGCTCTTAAGGGATAACTTTGTCCTTCCTCAGAGGCCAACTAAGTCCTGGGGGACTATGCATGGGAGCAATTCTTGAAATGTCCTGCCAAATGTGAGTCATCAGTTTTCCTGTGCAAGGAGATCTTGGAGATCACTAATGGGACTTCAGCCAGTGTCCAGTCATAAAGAGGAAAGTCTGCTTCATCCTTCAAAAAGGGAAACCTGGTCTAGCAAGACCTGACTTTGTCCTCAATTGGATGGAACTGGTAAATGAAAAGCCAAAGGATCCAAAGGCTCCCTCCCCTCTCCACAACCTGAGTGACCCCTGAGGACCAGCATCCTCAACTGACTTGAGAAAAACAAAAAACCTTGCTTAATCTGGCTGTGTGGCCTTAAAACATCCAAAAGAAAAGTTATAACCATAAACTAAATAATTAGTAAGGCCTGCGAAATTGTACTTAGGTATAAAACTTGAATATCTTATAAAAAGACAAAAAGTGGATAAAAAGAAAAAGGCACAGTTGTTTTCCGTTTACTGGCAATGCAGCTCCCAGAGGCTGCCACTGCTTTTGCCATCCTTCAAAGCAGGTGACACACAGCTTTTCAACCTTCCAACTTGGACTGAAGATTCATCTGTCTCTCGCAATGAATCCCTCCAAAACTTTCGTTTGCCAGATGGGGACTCTAGGATCACCAGCTTTGTGGACTGAGCAGCTACTGGGGTTTCAGCCTCTTAGAGTATATGACTGCCATTGTTGTACTACCCAGGCTGTATCACCAGAGAACCAGTTACAGGAAGATCAAGACAGGATGACAGGTGTTACTTGGACTCTCATTTGGTGACATGGGAAGACCCCTGTGGAGCACAAGGCAGAACTGATGGTGGTTTGGGCTTGCCACAGAGGAGCTTCAAACATGACATCTTTCAGCTAATAAAAGAAAAAAAATCCGGGGCTGGAGATTGATAGCTCAGCAGTTAAGAGTGCCAACTGCTCTTGCCAAGAGGGACCTGGGTTCGATTTCCAGCACCCCAAACATGGTGGCTAAGAACTGTCTTAACTCCATCCAGTTTCCAGGGGAATCTGACGCCCCTCTTCTGACCCCCGCGGATTGCATGACACTGGTGCACCAAACCTACATGCAGACGGTACACTCATACACATAAAAAAGATAATAAAATTAATTAAAAAAAATACATTTGTTTACTTGTGTGTATGTACATGGGCAGCTGTGAGTGACACATGCCACAGCAGATGTGTGGAGGTCAGGGGACAACTTAAGGGAGCTTGTCTTTCTTAAAACCCCGGTTTTTTGTTTGGTGTTCTGGGAATCTAACTCAGGACATCAGACTTAGCCAACCTCCCACCATCCCCACCTCCCAAAATAATGCTGTAAAAATATGGAATTGTTTGATTGATGAAATGTACACACCTATAATTCTAGCACTTAAGAGATTGTGGCAAGAGGGTCAAGAGTTCAATATCAGCTCTGCATACACAGTAAACTTCAAGGTCAGCCTGATACTTACATGGGGACTTTGTTTCAGAAAACTAAATTAGGCCAGAGATCATGGCACATACTCTTTTTTTTTTTTTTCTTTTTTTTTTGAGGCAGAGCTTACTTTTAGTCCAGGCCGGCCTGGAACTTGCGTTGTAGATCAGGCTGGCCTTTGAACTCAGAGATCTGCCTGCGTCTGCCTCCCACGTTCTTGGGATATGATTGCATGGCATGGTAAGGCATGCTGGCCCATGCCACACACTTTTATTCCCAGCACTTGCGTTAAGCAGAGGCAGGGCAGATCTCTGTGAGATTGAGGCCAGGTGGTTCTACACAGGGAGTTCCAGGCCAGCTAGGCTCAGGGAGACCCTGTTCTAAAAAAAAAAAAATTTTTTTTAATTACGTAATTGGGCCTGGAGAGATGCTCAGTAGTTAAAAATGCTTGCTGCTCCTACAAAGGACCCAGGTTCAATTCCCAGACCCACATGTCAGCTAACAACTGTCCCTAACTCCAATCCGGGGAACCCGCACTCCCTCTTCTTGCCTCCACATGAGGACAATATACATATACAAATTTTAAATCGGGCTGGAGAGATAGACTAGCGTTACTTAAGAGCACCGACTGTTTTTCTTGGGAGGACCCAGGTTCGCTCCCCCGCACCCCCATGGCGGCCAAGACGTCTGTAACTGCAATTCCTTCCAGGAGAACTCAGTTCCAGGGGAATTCCGACACCCTCTTTGACCTCCATGGCATTGCCACAACACAGCGTGCACCAAACCTACAGCAAGACAGTACATTCATACAACATATAAAAATAACAATAAAATCTGGGATGGGGCTGGAGCGCTGGCCTCGCGGTTTAGAGCGCCGACCGCTCTTGCAGATGACCCGGGTTCTATCCCCAGCACCCACATGGCGCCGAGGAGCGTCTGAAACTCCAATTCCAGGAGACACCCAGTTTCCATGGGGAGTCCGACGCCCTCTTCTGACCCTCCGCGGGCCTGCACGTCCGGGTGCACAGACTTTGCCTGCACACAATACATTCATACACAGTTACGGAAATAAAAAAAAAAAATTAAAAAAACAATTAAAATAAATAAATAAATAAATTTAAAATTTAAAAAAATTTTTTAAATAACATACTTTTTTTAAAACAAAGAAGCACTCAGGAGGGAAAAGTGGGAGATTCACCACAAGTTCAAGGCAAATTTAATCTACTAAGTTCCAAGTTAGCAGGGGCTACATGGTAAGACCCTGTCTCAAAAAAAACCCAAACGGACCCAATTGCAACAATTAAAAAATTGCGGGGAAGATGGCTGAATAGGCAAAGATGCTTGCCTGATGACCAGAGTTGGATTCTTGGGACCACATGGTAGGAGATAACTGACTCCCAAGAGTTGTCATCCAGCCTCCATGCTATGCCTGCCCATATACACATACATACCCAACCTTACACATAAATATATTAAAAACATCTGTCCCCCTCGCCCCAAGGAAACACTGGGTGTGCTTGCTCAGACTGTAATCTCAGCACTTGGAAGATGAGTCAAAAGGAACACTGTGAGTTTGAGATCAGCTTGGGTGCATACTGAGACGAGAGATAAGAGAGAGAGATGAGAGTGACGATAGAGAGATGAGGAGAGAGAGAGACGAGAAGAGAGAGAGGAGAGAGAGAGAGAGAGGAAGCAGTATCCTGCGTTTGTTGTTTCTGTTGCTGTAACCGAAACTCCATGACCAAAGCAACTGGGGAGGAATGGTAGGAAATGTATTATTTGGTTTATAGTTTACAGTCCACCATGATCAGGGGAGCCAAGGCAGGAGCTGCATGGGAGTCTGGGAAGGAGTGCTGCTTACTGGCTTTTTTTTTTTTTTTTTTTTTTTTTTGCTTGTTTGCTTGCTTGCTAGTTTTGTTTTGTTGAGGAACCGGTTTCTCACTACATATATCCTGGCAGCCTGGAATTCACTATCTCTGCCACCTGTGTGCTGGAATTAAAGAGTGTGCTACCGCACCCACAGCTTAGCTTGGCTTCTCTTACACTCTTCAGGCCCACCTGTCCAGTGGGCACCCCACCACAGTGGACTGGCCCTCCCCTATCAATGACCAATCAAGGAAAATGTCCCA
This sequence comes from Rhizomys pruinosus, assembly GCA_009823505.1. Classification (NCBI taxonomy): domain Eukaryota; kingdom Metazoa; phylum Chordata; class Mammalia; order Rodentia; family Spalacidae; genus Rhizomys; species Rhizomys pruinosus. The sequence continues at coordinate 86,022 of VZQC01006355.1, read as the reverse complement.
TCAACATTTCCAAGCCTTAATCTGATGGATGAAACTTCCAAACGGTGTGGTTCCCTCTTCCCAGCTATGCCTAGATTGTGTCAAGTTGACAAAAACTAACCAGCACCAAGTGCTTACCCCAGAACTTGCATGTGAATACGTAGTGCATGCAGAGTGCTCAGAGGACCCTACATCTCCTTAGAAGTTATTTATACTTAATGGCTGCTGGAGGAAGGAAAACCATTATCTTCAGTGGTGTAGCCACTGGTCAGTTGCCTGGGAAATAATCCTGTTAGCCTATAAATAACCCTTCACCCATTGTTGTGCTTGAAGAGAATGTCCCCCATAGCCTCAAGTATTTAAACACTTTGTCCCCAGTGTGGCTTCTGTTCTGGAGAAGGTATGGAACCTTTAGGAGGTGGGCAGTGCTGGAGGAAACATGGAGTGGGCTTGGAGAGTAGATAGCCTTACCCGTATTCCAGTTTGTTCTCTCTCTGCTTCATGTGATGCTCTCCTCCCCACCTTGATGGACTCTCATCCCTCCGGAATGATAAGCCCAATACACTCCCTTCTACGTTGCCTTGGTCATCATGCAAGCAACCCTAATTAACCTCAGTAGGTCATAAACAAACAACAAAATGTAGAAGAGTTACTATTTATTGATACATGCTACAAACATTCATAATTTATCCTTATGTTGTGTTCTATCATATAGGAATATTGATATTAGTATTCCTATGTCTAAAAAAAAACGAGAGAGAGAATGTAAAGTTACTTCTTTTTACCTGCATGCAACCTTTATGTTTAAAATGTGACATCTCAGGGCTGGAGAGATGCCTAGCGGTAAGAGCGCCGATCTCTTGCAGAGGACCCGTTGGTTCGATCCCCAGCACCCACATGAGCAGCTGAGAACCAGTCTGAAACTCCCAATTCCAGGAGAAGAACTCCAGATTCCAGGGGAATCCGAACCCTCTTCTAGACCTCTGGCATTGACCGCACATGGGTGACACAACCTACATCGCAGACAGTCACATTCTCATAACACAAATTAAATACAAATTATAAATTAATTAAAAAAATAAAAAATAAAAAATAAAAATGGTGGAATCTCTAAATGTGCTTTTGGAATTAACCTATAGTTTATTTCAGATTTTGTAATTTTTGATTTATTGTATTTGGAGTGTATATATGCATATTTTGAATAACATAAAATCAAAGGAACAAAAAAAGAAAAAAAAACCTATTCAAAGAACTTGACCAAAACAGTCAACTTGTGCATCGAAGGGATTCTAAAAGACTGAGAAAAGATGCAAGAACAGGACTTCTTACAGTATATGACAGAATTATGAGCCTGCGGGGGCGGGGGGGGGTGGGGTGCATGAGGAGTGGGGGAATGAGGGAATGAGTCTAATTTGATTAAGGAAATGTTGTTTGAAATGCGATCAATAAAAAATTAAAAAGAGGGCTGGTGGGATGGCCTCGCGGTTAAGAGTGCCGACCACTCTTGCAGCACCCGTGTTTTGATCCCCCCAGCAACCCACATGGCAGCTGAGAAACTTCTGTAACTTCCAATTCCAGGAGAACTCCAGTTCCAGGGGCATCCGAGACCCTCTTCTGACCTCCGCGCATGCGACACGGGGTGCACAGACCTACTGCAGACAGTACATTTATACACTAAAACTAACTAATAAAAAAAATTTTTTTTTTTTTGGTGTTTCGAGGACAGGGTCTCCCATACGCCCCAGCTTTCCTGGAAACTCACTCTGTAGGACCAGGCTGGCCTTGAACTCACAACGATCCGCCTGCCTTCTGCCTCCCAAGTGCTAGATTAAAAGGCATGCTGTGTCGCCACCACGCCACGCACAAAAAACTTTTAGGGTGCTTTTTAAAAGGAATCCCTGACCCATGGGCTGGTTTTTTCCGTCTGTGTACGAGCTGGACTACGGCAAGCATGAATTAGTCAGCATGAGGAAAGTGCAGCCCCTGGTGGACGTGTTCCGAAAGCTACCATTCCAGGCAGTCACCGCCCAACTTGCAGGAGTGAAGTGCAGCCAGTGGTCGGAGGAGGCCTCGATGGTGTTTCGAAATCACGTGGAGAAAAAACCTCTGGTGGCGCTGGTAAAGGCAGTTATTGAACATACTAACTCTTGGGACCGGAAAGTAGTGGTCTACCTAGTAGACACGTCGCTGCCAGACACAGATACCTGGATTCATGACTTTATGTCACAGTATCTGGTAGAGTTTTCAAAAATTAATTAATCACTGCTTCTGAGATGTTGACACCTAAGGCAGATATTTTCTAAAAGCAATAACAAAATGTGTAGTGAGCTTTTAAAACATCTTATTTTTACTACACGGCTTTGACTGTTGTAGAGGATTGAAAAGAATATGCTTTGTTTGATGTAAGATATTTAACAGGTTTTGTTTAACACAGTGGACTTTTCAAAGGAAAATTGCACTTGAATTATAATATAATATAGAATAAAATGGTCTCAATGTAAAAAAAACTAAACTAACAAGTTAGTCAGGTGGTGGTGGTGCACCCTTTAATCTTAGCACTGGGAGGCAGAGACGGCAGATCTTTGGGAGTTCAAGGGCCAGCTTGTCACAGAGTAAATTCCGTGCCAGGCTGGGGCTACAGGGAGACCCTGTCCAAAAAAACAAAAAACAAACAATATAATAAACAACCAAAAATTAAACAGTTAAAAAAAAAAAATGTAGAAGTATTAGAGAAAATCTTCGGGGAGAAGAAGGAACCTAGGGGCTAGAGAGATGGACCATCAGTTAAGAGCACTGAATACAATAGCAGAAGATTTAAATTTGGTTCCCAGTACCCAAACAGTGGTTAGTGGGTCTCTCTAACTCCAGTTCCAGGGACTCTGATCCCTCTTTTGCCCTCCCTGGGCATTGCACACTGGTGCAATGCAAGCGCAAATATCTACATATATACATAAAAATAAATACTAAAGTTCAAAAACTAATTAAGAGGCACTTTATTTGTTATAGTAAAGATGACTGGTAACCTAAATATCCTTCAGCAGAGAAATAGATTAAGAAACTGGTTTTTCAGTATCAGCCACAGAAACAAACCAGCTATTGATGCACCAGCCAACAGGAACGGATAGCAAAATCATCATGTTGAGTGAGAAAAGCCAGACAAAAACATTCATATCCTATGAAATCCCATTCTTAGAACATTCTAGAAAAAAACACTAATCTACAAAGATAGAGTTCAGATTGTGATTAGGAGTGCAGGGAGGGAGGGGCCAGAGGAGAGCTTCCCAAGCGACAGGAGGAAACTTTTGGGTGTGGTTGACATGTCTATTATCTTAATTATGGTGATAATTTCATGTGTCAACATTTATTAAGTTCTAAACTAGAAACAAGTACAGGTTGTGGCATGTTGACTATGCTTCAATAAAGTTGTCCAAAAATTTTCCACTGCGAAATTAAAATATTTACATACCTTCAAAGTCTTCATGATAGTTTTAATTCTTTATTTATTATTTTTTATTTATATGTATGAGTATTTGCCTGTATGCATACAAGTGTAACACATACATGCAATGCCCACACAGGTTAGAGAGGGTGTTGGATGCCCTGCAACTGGAGTTAAAGGTGGTTGTTCGCAATCATGTGGATGCCAGGAATTGAACCCAGTCCCTGGAAAAACAGCGAATGTTCCTAATCATTGAGCTATCTTTCCAGTTCCTTATTTTTTATTTATCTTTTTATTTTTTTTTTTTTTTTTGTTTCCCTGTAGCCCCAGGCTGGCCTGGAATTTGTTATGCAAACCAGTTTGGCCTCATCTCACAGAGATCACTTGCCTCTGCTTCCAAGTGCTAAGATTAAAGGCATGACCACCTGTCCTCTTCTCTTTAAAATTCCCCCTTAAGTATTTATTTTTATTGTATGAATGTTTTGCCTTCATGATATAGTGCACCACATGCATGCAAACCCACATAGACCACCGGTGGGCATCAGATCTCTGGAACTGAGGTTATGGTGATGTCTATACCGAACCCCAGTCCTATGCAATAGTGGCCAGTACTCTTCTTTTTTTTTTTTTTTTGTTTGGTCTTTTGAACAGGTCTCCCTGTAGCCCCACGTAGCCTGGAACTCACTATAAAAAACAGACTGACCTTGAACTCACAAGGCTGGCCTTGAGCTCACAGAGATATGCCTGCCTCTACTTTCTGAGTGCTTGGATTACAGGCAGGCACCAAAACTCCCAGCTTAGCCAGTGCTCTTAAGTGCTGAGCCCATCCTCTCCAGCCCCCTCAATACATTTTTATAAATTATATGCCCTGGAGGGGCTCGAGAGATGGCTCAGTTGTTAAGCTCAACAACCACTCTTGCAGAGGACATGTGTTCGAGTCCCAGCACCCACATGGCCAGCCTAAGACCATCTTTAAATCCAGATTCCAGCAGGGAATCGATGCCCTCCTTTGGCCCTCCACGGCATGCATGACATGGGTGCACCAACCTTAATGCAGACAGTACACCAACTAAAAAACAAAAATTAATATGCCTGGGGACAGACTGAAGATGTCTCATCAGTTAAAACCATTGGCTCCGCAAAGAACCTGAGTTCAATTTCCAGATCCCAGATCAGGCAGCTCACCAGATGCCTATAATGCCAGTTCTAGGGGATCCAACACCTTCTCGTGGCTTCCATGGGCACCCATGTACACATGGTATACAAATAGACACACCCATATAAACACGTGTACAAACACACAAACACATATATACACATGGATACAAACACAACACACACATGTACAAATTGTACACAAAACAGACACACACATATACACATGGTATACAGACACACACATATACAAATGGTAGACAGCACACTACAATAAACATGTTATTACAAACAGACACCCACACATATACACAAAAATAAAAAAAAAAAAAAAAAAAAAAAAAAAATCTTTCTTTTTTCTTTCTTTTTGACTTTTTTTTTTTTTTTTTTTTTTTTTTTTTTTTGTCTTTGAGACAGGATCTCCCTTTAGTCCCAGCTGGCCTGGAGCTCACTATGTAGACCACGCCTGTCCTTTGAATCCACAGAGTTCCTCCTGCCTCGGCCTCCCGCGTGCTGGATTAAAGCTGTGTGCCACCATGCCTAGCATCTTTTTTTTTTTTTTTTTGGCCTCTTTGAGAGGGTCTTCCTTAGCCTCAGCTGATCTGAAAACTAACAAAGTAGACCATGCTGGCTTGAACTCACAGAGATCCACCTCCCTTCTGCCTCCCTGAGTGCTGGTACTAAAGCCATGTGCCACCCTTGCCTGGCCTACGTTATTTTTTCAGTATTTAAACCTTTTTGTAAGCACCAGGAATTTTTGGGTGGCACACACCTTTAATCTCAGCACTCAGGAGGCAGCAGAGTCAGGTGGATTTCTGTGAGTTCAAGGCCAGGCCTGGTTTGACCATAGAGAATTCCAGGACAGCTGGGACGCGGGAGACCCTTTGTCTCAAAACAGAAAAAAAAAGACCAAAATAATTATAAAAATAATAATCATAATAATTAATAATAAAATGCAGGGGTCTCATGGTGTGGCCTACACTGACCTTGAACTGGATGTGTAGCTGACGATGACTTTGTGAATTCTGATCTTCCCTCCTTTATATCCTCAGTGCTGGATTACAGGAATATACACTGGTTTTTATTGAGGTTCTGGGGATCAAAACGAAGGCTCTTGCATGATAGGCAAGAACTCTACTAACCAAGCTATCTCCCCAGCTCAAATATTTTTTTTGTTTTTGATTTTTTTGTTTCTTTTTTGAGACTAGGGTCCCCCTGTAGCCACGGCTGGCCTCTCTAACTTGCTCTGTAAACCAGGCTGGCCTTGATCTCAACGATTCACACTGCCTTAGCCTCCCAAGTGCTAGGATTAAAAGTCAGTACCAGCACACCCAGGGCCTGGTTTGATTTTAGGGGAGATAGGGTCTCATTATATAGCCCAGGCTAGCCTTGGAACTATTTAGCCCCCCCGACTAGCCTCAAAACTTAACGATCTCTTGCCTCCAAAAAAAAGTAAAATAAAATTTAAAAACGTAATGTAGACAGGGTCCTGAGGAACATCCAAGGTTAGCCTCTGGCCTCCATGTGCATGCAACACATACACACATGTGCAATGCATTAGGACCCACGTACACGTGAACATGCACACACAAAAATTCAGGCCAAGCCAGGGCTACCATAGTGAGATCCTGTCTCAAAAGCCAGCAAGCAAACCAACAAACTAACCCTTCTATATATCAGTATCCCCCACCAATAGGGATATATCATTATACCCATTCTATATTATAAATCACACGTAATTCTCCATGTATACATATAATATATAATGTACACCCATTATTGTCTGTTATAACTATATATCTATATTTTTACTTTTTAATTAATAATTTAAAAGTGTCTCTATTAATGTTGCCAATAAGGAGCAAAATGCCCTCATATGCCTCCTGACGTCAAACACTGAAAATGATACAACATCCCTGCGGAAAAGGTAGCACAAAAGCCTGAGCAGGACGAGCATCAGACACATACCCAGCAACGGGTATTCTCTATCTGACTGCTCTGCATCTCAGAAAATGCAGCAACCCAAACGGACAGCTGGAGCACAAGCATGACCACAAACATGCAATTGTGAGTTCAGGGTGGTGGCCCATGCCTTAATCTCAGCGCTCGGGAGGCAGGGGCGGTGGGTGGATATCTGTAAATTCAAGGCCCAGTCTGCTGGTCTACATAGTGAGTCTCTGGCCAGCTGGGTCTATGGACAGACCCTGTATAAAAAAAAATATAAAGTCAACAATACAAATTGTTGTGCCTCCTGGGCGTGATGGGCTCCCCTTAAGCACAACATGCAGCTACAAAGACATGACTGGCCCCCACAGATGAAAGTGGAATTGGGGAATGCCGGGCGTGGTGGCGCATGCCTTTAATCCTAGCAATTAGGAGACAGAGGCGGGGGATTCTTTGTGAGTTCAAGGCCCGGCCTGGTCTACGAGGAATTCCGGGACAGCTGGGGATACAGGGAGACCCTGTCTCGAAAAAGGACCAACAAAAAAAAAAAAAAAAAAAAAAGAAGAAAGAACAGAAAGGGAGAAGGAAAGCAAGACAAAGAAAAGAAAGGAAAGAAAGAAAGAAAACAGAAACGAAAGACACGCTAAGAAAGAAAAAAGAATCGAAAGAAAGACAAGAAAGAAGAAGCGAATATGGACTGTAGATTAGATAACAGGACTAGGTCCGGGCCACTTCCTGCAGCTGCTGGCTTTAAGATGGTTATGTAAGAGCAGTCCTGTTCTTAGCAAAGGGCAAAAGGGCCAAAGGCTCACATTCTATGTGTAACATGTCTTCAAGTGGTTTAGAATAAAAAGTGACTGGTACTTCAGTGGTATTGTGCTGAGCAAACAGAGCTGCCTTTGAGAATAAAATGTGTGTGTTTGCATACTTTCTTTTTATGTGTCTGTGGTGTGTGTGTGTTGGGGGGGTCAAACACAGGGCTTCATGCTAGGCAAACACTGACCACTGAGCTACAGCCCAGCACATACATTTCATATTTCTGGCTATGTTTATGTTTTCGTATCTGTACATTATATAGTGTGGCTCTACAAATGGCTTTCCATATACATATTTGTTTTTTAAGCCAATTTTTATTGAAGCTTTGTGCATTTCATACAAAATTCAATCAAGGGGCTGGAGAGATGGCCTAGCGGTTAAGAGCACTGACCGCTCTTACAGAGGACCTGGGTTCGATCCCCAACACCCACATGGTGGCCGAGAACCATCTGAAACTCCAATTCCAGGAGAACTCCAGTTCCAGGGGAATCCAACACCCTCTTCTGACCTCCGTGGCATTGCACAACACAGGTGCACAAACTTGCATGCAGACAATACATTGATACACACACAAAAATAAATAAATGCTGGGCTTGGTGGCGCATGCCTTTAATCCTAGCACTTGGGAGGCAGAGGCACTCGGATCTCTGTGAGTTTGAGGCCAGCCTGGTCTACAGAGTGAGTTCCAGGACAGCCAGAGCTACAGGGAGACCCTGTCTCAAAAAGACCAAAAAAAAAAAATTCAATCAAGTCTACACCCATTCCCCCCTTCCTTGCCCCCCACCCCACCAGAGTTCATGCATTCTGCCAAACATGTTTTTCATCTTTTTTCTCAGTCTCTTTTAAGATTTTCGATGGAGAAGTTTACTGTTTTGAGCAAAAGTTCACCGTTTCAGTCAGTTCTTTGACCTAGTCTTTTTGTTGTCGTTGTTGTTCCGAAGGAACAACATATATGAATATCACTGCAAGATATGCATATATGCATGCCACATATATGTTTTAGCATCTTCAGCATATGATTTCCTTTTTTCTTTTAATTAGGCTGAAAGATGTCATGTTTGAAGGCTCCTCTTTGGCAAGCCCAAACCACCATCAGTCAGTCCTGCCCTTGTGCTCCACAGGGTCACCAAATGAGATCCAGTAAGCACCATGTCCTGTCTTGATCTTCCTGTACTGGTGGTCTTGGTGATACAGCCTGGGTAGTCCAACAATAGCAATCAATACTCTGAAGAGGCTGAAACCCCAGTAGCTGCTCAGTCCACAAGCTGGATGTCTCAGCAGTCCCCATCTGGCACTGAAGGTTTGGAGGATTCATGGAGAGACATGAGTCTTCAGTCCATATTGGATGGTTGAAAAGCTGTGTCTCATGTCTTTGAAGGATGGCAAAAGCAGTGGCAGCCACTGGGGAGCTGCAGTTGCCAGTAAGACAGGCAAAACAGCTGTGCTCTTTTTTTTTCTTTTTTCCTTTTTGTCTTTTTACTAAGATTTCAAGTTTTATACCTGAAGTATACCATATAAATATTTGTGTGCATTATATATATCACATGAGTTTATTTTATATATATATATATATATATATATATATGTTATATACACACACACATATCCCTTTGTGTATGTATAGCGACATATGTATATATAGAGGGTTTTTTTGTTGGTTCGTTGGTTGGTTTTTGCATTTGTTTGTTTGTTTGTTTGTTTGTTTTTTATGTTTCGAGACAGGGTCTCCCTGTAGCCCCAGCTGGCATGGAGCTTGTTATGCAGACCTGGCTGGCCTCAATCTCTACCTCCCGAGTGCTGGAATCAAAGACATGCCCTACCACTCCTGGCTTCAAGGGCTGTTGTTTGTTGTATAATATAAGCCTATATATAAGTATTTTATTGGTTTGGGGTTTTGTTTGTTTGTTTTGTTTTTGTTTTGTTTTATCCTATTTATTTATTTATTTATTTATTTATTGGTCTTTTCGATATAGGGTCTCCCTGTAGCCCCAGCTGTCCTGTAGACCAGGCTGGCCTTGAACTCACAAAGATCTGCCTGCCTCTGCCTCCCAACTGCTAGGATTAAAGGTGTGCACCACCATGCCTGGCTGTTTTTGGTTTTTTTTTTGTTTGTTTGTTTTGTTTTGTTTTGTTTTGTTTTTTTGGTCTTTTCGAGACAGGGTCTCCCTGTAGCCCCAGCTGTCCCGAATTCACTCTGTAGACCAGGCTGGCCTTGAACTCACAAAGATCCACCTGCCTCTGCCTCCTAAGTGCTAGGATTAAAGGCATGCGCCACCACGCCCGGCATTCCATATTCCACTTTCATCTGTGTGGGCCAGTCATGTCTTTTGTAGCTGCATGTTTTGTCTTAAGGGGAGCCCATCACCAGGAGCACACATTGTATTTTGACTTTATTTTTTTTGAGACAGGGTCTTCCTATAGACCCAGCTGGCCAGAGACTCACTATGTAGACCAGACTGGCCTTGAATTTACAGATATCCACCTGCCCCTGCCTCCCGAGCGCTGAGATTAAAGGCATGGGCCACCACGCCTGGCTCACATTGCATTTTGTGGTCATGCCTTTTGCTCCAGCTGTCCTTTGGGTGCTGCCTTTTCTGAGATGCAGAGCAGTCAGATAGAGAATACCCGTTGCTGGGTATGTGTCTGATGCTCGTCCTGCTCAGGCTTTTGTGCTACCTTTTCCGCAGGGATGTTGTATCATTTTCAGTGTTTGACGTCAGGAGGCATATGAGGGCATTTTGCTCCTTATTGGCAACATTAATAGAGACACTTTTATTATTTAATTAAAAAGTACATATAGATATATGAGTTTATAACAGACAATGGGTGTACATTATATATATATATGTATACATGGATAGATTACGTGTGAGTTTATAATATATAATGGGTATATATTATATATCCCTATGTGTGTGGGGGATACATGTATATATAGAAGGGTTTTTGTTTGTTTGCTTGCTTGGCTTTTGGAGACAGGATCTCACTATGTAGCCCTGGCTGGCCTGGAATTTTGTGTGTGCATGTTCACGTGTACGTGGGTCCTAATGCATGGGCACATGTGTGTATGTGTGTGCATGCACATGGAGGCCAGAGGCTAACCTTGGATGTTCCTCAGGACCTGTCTACATTACTTTTTAAATTTTATTTTACTTTTTTTTGAGGCAAGAGGATCTTAAGTTTGAGGCTAGTCTGGGGCTAAATAGTTCCAGGCTAGCCTGGGCTATATAATGAGACCCTATCTCCCCCTAAAAATCAAACCAGGCTGGGTGTGCTGGTACATGACTTTAATCCTAGCACTTGGGAGGCTAAGGCAGTTGAATCTTTGAGATCAAGGCCAGCCTGGTTTACAGAGCAAGTTCTAGGCCAGCCGTGGCTACAGGGGGACCCTGTCTCAAAAAAAGAAACAAAAATCAAAACAAAAAAGAATAATTTGAGCTGGGGAGATAGCTTGGTTAGTAGAGTGCTTGCTTACCATGCACAGAGCCTTCAGTTTGATCCCCAGAACCTCATAAAACCAGGTGTAATGATATCCCTGTAATCTCAGCACTGAGGATATAAAGGAGGGAAGATCAGAAGTTCAAAGTCATCGTCAGCTACACATCCAGTTCAAGGTCAGTGTAGGCCACACCATGAGACCCTGCATTATTATTATTATTATTATTATTATTATTTTATTAATTATTTTGGTCTTTTTTTTTCTTTTTGAGACAGGGTCTCCCTGCAGTCCCAGCTGTCCTGGAATTCTCTATGTCAACCAGGCTGGCCTTGAACTCACAGAAATCCACCTGACTCTGCCTCCTGAGTGCTGAGATTAAAGGTGTGTGCCACCATTCCTGGCTTACAAAAAGGTTTAAATAATGAAAAAATAACTTAGCCAGGCATGGTGGCACATGGCTTTAGTACCAGCACTCAGGAGGCAGAGGTAGGTGGATCTCTGTGAGTTCAAGGCCAGCCTGGTATACTTTGTGAGTTCTAGGATAGCTGAGGCTATAGGAAGACCCTGTCTTTAAAAGCCAAAAAAGAGGCTAGGCATGGTGGCACACAGCTTTAATCCCAGCACTCGGGAGGCCGAGGCAGGCAGATCTCTGTGAGTTAAAGGCCAGCGTGGTCTACATAGTGAGCTCCAGGCCAGCTGGGACTAAAGGGAGATTCTGTCTCAAAAAGACAAAAAAAAANNNAAAAAAAAAAAAAAAAAAAAAAAAAAAAAAGTCAAAAAAGAAAGAAAAAAGAAAGAACTTATGGCATATTATTTCAATTTTATTTCTGTGTATATGTGTGTGTCTGTTTGTATACCATGTGTATATGTGTGTGTCTGTATACCATGTGTATATGTGTGTGTCTGTATACCATGTGTATATGTGTGTGTCTGTTTGTGTACCATGTGTACATGTGTGTGTGTGTTTGTATACCATGTGTATATGTGTGTGTGTGTTTGTATACCATGTGTATATGGGTGTGTCTATTTGTATACCATGTGTACATGGGTGCCCATGGAAGCCACGAGAAGGTGTTGGATCCCCTAGAACTGCAGTTATAGGCAGCTGTGAGCTGCCTGATCTGGGATCTGGAAATTGAACTCAGGTTCTTTGCGGAGCCAATGGTTTTAACTGATGAGACATCTTCAGTCCCCAGGGCATATTAATTTTTTTTTTTAGTTGGATGTACTGTCTGCATGTAGGTTGGTGCACCCATGTCATGCAATGCCGTGGAGGCCAGAAGAGGGCATCGGATTCCTCTGGAACTGGAGTTAAAGATGGTTCTTAGCTGCCATGTGGGTGCTGGGACTCGAACCCGGGTCCTCTGCAAGAGTGGTTGTTGCTCTTAACAACTGAGCCATCTCTCTAGCCCCTCCAGGGCATATTAATTTAAAAAATGTATTTGAGGGGCTGGAGAGATGGCTCAGCACTTAAGAGCACTGGCTAAGCTGGGAGTTTTGGTGCCTGCCTTTAATCCAAGCACTCAGAAAGTAGAGGCAGGCAGATCTCTGTGAGCTCAAGGCCAGCCTGGTATACAGAGGAGCAAGTTCCACAAGTTCCAAGCCAACTGGGGCTACAGGGAGACCCTGTCTCAAAAAGACCAAAAAAAAAAAAAAAAAAAGAAGAGTACTGGCCACTATTGCATAGGACTGGGGTTCGGTATTAACAATCACCCATAACTCCAGTTCCAGAGGATCCAATGCCCACCTGTGGTCTATGTGGGTTTGCATGCATGTGGTGCACATATATACATGAAGGCAAAACATTCATACACATAAAAATAAATACTTAAGAATTTTAAGAGAAGCAGGACATGGTGGTGCATGCCTTTAACTCCAGCACTTGGGAAGCAGAGGCAAGTGGATCTCTGTGAGATGGAGGCCAACCTGGTTTGCATAACAAATTCCAGGCCAGCTGGGGCTACAGGGAAACCTTGTTTCAATAAAAAGATAAATAAATAAATAAGGAACTGGACAGATAGCTCAATGATTAGGAACATTCGCTGTTTTTCCAGAGGACCTGGGTTCAATTCCTGGCATCCACATGATTGCTAACAACCACCTGTAACTCCAGTTGCAGGGGCTCCAACACCCTCTTCTGACCTGTGTGGGCATTGCATGTATGTGTTACACTTGTATGCATACAGGCAAAATACTCATACATATAAATTAAAAATAATAAATAAAGAATTAAAAGCTATCATGATACTTTGAAGGTATGTGTAAATATTTTAATTTCGCAGTGGAAAATTTTTGGACAACTTTATTGAAGCATAGTCAACATGCCACAACCTGTACTTGTTTCTAGTTTAGAACTTAATAAATGTTGACACATGAAATTATCACCATAATTAAGATAATAGACATGTCAACCACACCCAAAAGTTTCCTCCTGTCGCTTGGGAAGCTCTCCTCTGGCCCCTCCCTCCCTGCACTCCTAATCACAATCTGAACTCTATCTTTGTAGATTAGTGTTTTTTTCTAGAATGTTCTAAGAATGGGATTTCATAGGATATGAATGTTTTTGTCTGGCTTTTCTCACTCAACATGATGATTTTGCTATCCGTTCCTGTTGGCTGGTGCATCAATAGCTGGTTTGTTTCTGTGGCTGATACTGAAAAACCAGTTTCTTAATCTATTTCTCTGCTGAAGGATATTTAGGTTACCAGTCATCTTTACTATAACAAATAAAGTGCCTCTATAAAATTAGTTTGAACTTTTATGTATTTATTTTTATTATATATGTATGAATATTTTGCTTGCATTGCACCCATGTGTGCAATGCCCAGGGAGGGCAAAAGAGGGATCAGATTCCCTGGAACTGATTACTAACGGTTGTTAGCCACCATGTGGGTGCTGGGAACCAAACCTGGGTCCTCTGCAAGAGCAGTGTGTGCTCTTAATCTCTGAGCCATCTCTCTAGCCCCTAGGTTCCTTCTTCTCCCCGAAGATTTTCTCTAATACTTCTACATTTTTTTTAACTTTTTAATTTTTGTTTGTTTATTTGTTTGTTTTTTGTCTTTTTGAGACAGGGTCTCCCTGTAGCCCCAGCTGTCCTGGAATTCACTCTGTAGACCAGGCTGGCCTTGAACTCACAAAGATCTGCCTGTCTCTGCCTCCCAAGTGCTAAGATTAAAGGCGTGCACCACCACACCTGACTAACTTTTTAGTTATTTTTTTTTACATTGAGAAACATTTTATTCTAATATTATATTAATAATTCAAGTGCAATTTTCTTTGAAAAGTCAACTGTGTTAAACAAAACCTGTTAAATATCTTACATCAAACAAAGCATATTCTTTTCAATCCTCTACAACAGTCAAAGCCGTGTAGTAAAAATAAGATGTTTTAAAAGCTCACTACACATTTTGTTATTGCTTAGAAAATAATCTGCCTTAGTTGTCAACATCTCAGAAGCAGTGATTAATTAATTTTTGAAAACTCTACCAGATACTGTGACATAAAGTCATGAATCCAGGTATCTGTGTCTGGCAGCGACGTGTCTACTAGGTAGACCACTACTTTCCGGTCCCAAGAGTTAGTATGTTCAATAACTGCCTTTACCAGCGCCACCAGAGGTTTTTTCTCCACGTGATTTCGAAACACCATCGAGGCCTCCTCCGACCACTGGCTGCACTTCACTCCTGCAAGTTGGGCGGTGACTGCCTGGAATGGTAGCTTTCGGAACACGTCCACCAGGGGCTGCACTTTCCTTATGTTGACTGATTCACGCTTGCCCTCGTCCAGCTCGTACACAGACACCAGCCCATTGGTCAGGATTCCTTTTAAAAGCACCCTAAAATTTTTTTTTGCTGGGCGTGGTGGCGCACGCCTTTAATCCTAGCACTTGGGAGGCAGAGGCAGGCGGATCTTTGTGAGTTCAAGGCCAGCCTGGTCTACAGAGTGAGTTCCAGGACAGCTGGGGCTATAGGGAGACCCTGTCTCGAAAACACCAAAAAAAAAAAAATTTTTTTTATTATTTATTTTTGTATGTGTATAAATGTACTGTCTGCATGTAGGTCTGTGCACCCGTGTCGTGCAATGCCGCGGAGGTCAGAAGAGGGTCTCGGATTCCCCTGGAACTGGAGTTCTCCTGGAATTGGAGTTACAGACGGTTCTCAGCTGCCATGTGGGTGCTGGGGATCAAACCCGGGTCCTCTGCAAGAGTGGTCGGCACTCTTAACCGCTAGGCCATCCCACCAGCCCATCTTTTTAATTTTTTATTGAGCGCATTTCAAACAACATTTCTTAATCAAATTTAGACTCATTCCCTCATCCATGCCCACTCCTCATGCCCCCCCCGCCCCCGCCAGAGCTCATAAATTCTGTCATATACTTTAAGTCCTGTCTTGCATCTTTTTCTCAGTCTTTTAGAATCCCTTCGATGCACAAGTTTACTGTTTTGGTCAGTTCTTTGAATAGGTTTTTTTCTTTTTTTTGTTCCCTTTGATTTTATGTTATTCCAAAATATGCATATATACACTCCATACAAAAATCAAAATTACAAAATCTGAAAATAAACTATAGGTTAATTCCAAAGCACATTTAGAGATTCACATTTTATTTTTTATTTTTATTTTTTTATTTAAATTTTTAAATTTTATTTATTTTTGTATGTGTACGAATGTACTGTCTGCGTGTAGGTTTGTGTACCCATGTCGTACAATGCCACGGAGGTCAGAAGAGGGTCTCGGATTCCCCTGGAACTGGAGTTCTCCTGGAATTGGAGTTATAGACGGTTCTCAGCTGCCATGTGGGTGCTGGGGATCAAACCCAGGTCCTCTGCAAGAGCAGTCGGCGCTCTTAACCGCTAGGCTATCTCTCCAGCCTGAGATTCACATTTTAACAGTAAAGTTGCATGCAGGTAAAAAGAAGTAGAACTTTACATTCTCTCTTTTTTTTAGAATATGAATATCAATATTCCTATATGATAGAACACACCATAGGATCACATAAGGATAAATTATGAATGGTTGTAGCATGTATCAATAAATAGTAACTCTTCTACATTTTGTTGTTTGTTTATGACCTACTGAGGTTAATTAGGGTTGCTTGCATGATGACCAAGGCAACTTAGAAGGGAGTGTATTGGGCTTATCATTCCGGAGGGATGAGAGTCCATCAAGGTGGGGAGGCAGAGCAGCACAGGAAGCAGAGAGAGACAAACTGGAAGACGGGTAAGGCTATCTACTCTCCAAGCCCACTCCATGT
>VZQC01006355.1:0-67500 GCA_009823505.1 Rhizomys pruinosus | reverse complement strand
TGCCACAATCTCTTAAGTGCTAGAATTATAGGTGTGTACATCTCATCAAACAATTCCATATTTTTACAGCATTATTTTGGGAGGTGGGGATGGTGGGAGGTTGGCTAAGTCTGATGTCCTGAGTTAGATCCCAGCACCAAACACGGTAAAGGACAGCTCCCTTAAGTTGTCCCCTGACCTCCACACATGCTGCTGTGGCATGTGTCACTCACAGATGCCACATGTACATACACACAAGTAAACAAATGTATTTTTTTAAATTAATTTTATTATCTTTTTATGTGTATGAGTGTACCGTCTGCATGTAGGTTTGTGCACCGTGTCATGCAATCCGCGGGAGGTCAGAAGAGGGCGTCAGATTCCCCTGGAACTGGATGGAGTTAAAGACAGTTTTAGCCACCATGTGGGGTGCTGGAAATCGAACCCAGGTCCTCTGCAAGAGCAGTTGGCACTCTTAACTGCTGAGCTATCTCTCCAGCCCGATTTTTTTTCTTTATTAGGCTGAAAGATGTCATGTTTAGGCTCCTCTTTGGCAAGCCCAACCACCATCAGTTCTGCCTTGTGCTCCCACACTGGGGTCTCCCTTCCCATGGTCACAAAATGAAGGTCCAAGTAAGCACTGAGTCCTGTCTTGATCTCCTGTACGGTCTCTGTGATACAGCCTGGGTAGTCCAACAATGGCAGTCTATACTCTAAGAGGCTGAAACCCAGTAGCTGTTCAGTCCAAAGCTGGATGTCCTCAGCAGTCCCCATCTGGCAAACTGGAAAAGGTTTGGAGGATTCTTGGAGAGACAGAATGAAATCTTCAGTCCATATTGGAGGTTGAAAAGCTATGTCTCATGTCTTTGAAGGATGGCAAAAGCAGTGGCAGCCTCTGGTAGCTGCACTTGCCAGTGAGACGAGAAACAACTGTGCTCTTTTATACTTTTTGTCTTTTTACTAAGATCTCAAGTTTTATACCTAAGTACAATTTCGCAGGCCTTACTAATTATTTATTTATGGTTATAACTTTTCCTTTTGGATGTTTTAAGGCCACACAGCCAGATTAAGCAAGGTTTTTTGTTTTTCTCAAGGTCAGTTGAGGATCTGGTCCTCAGGGGTCACTCAGGGTTTGGAGAGGGGAGGGAGCCTTTGGATCCATTTGGCTTTTCATTTACCAGTTCCATCCATTGAGGACAAAGTCAGGTCTTGCTAGACCAGGTTTCCCTTTTTGAAGATGAAGCAGACTTTCCTCTTTATAGACTGGACACTGGCTGAAGTCCCATTAGTGATCTCCAAGATCTCCTTGCACAGGAAGACTGGTGACTCACATTTGCAGGACATTTCAAGAATTGCTCCCATGCATAGTCCCCAGGACTTAGTTGGCCTCTGAGGAAGGAACAAAGTTATCCCTTAAGACCCTCGCCAAATTGGTATGGGCATTAAGTAAGGTCATTAAGCATCCAGAAAGTCTAAGTTACACCAGCCTGATACTTTTAACTACTATATAATATTTTGAAAAGGCTTGGACTGGGGCTGGAGAGTGGCTTAGAGGTTAAGAGCACACGACTGCTCTTGCAGAAGAACCCCGGGTTCGATCCCCAGCACTCACATGGTGGCTGAGAACCATCTTTAACTCCAGTTTCCAGGGGAATCCGAACACCCTCTTCTGACCTCCACGGCATTGCACAACACGGGTGATAAACCTCATGCAGACAGTACATTCATACACGTAAAAATAAAATAATAATAAATAATAAATAAATAATAAATAAATAAATATTAAAAAAAAAGAAAAGCCTTGGACAAAAGCTCAAGCAGCCTTTATAAGAAATACTAAGAAGCGCGGCGCGTGTTGGTGCACATCTTTAAATCCTAGCACGTGAGAGGCAGAGGCAGCGGATCTTAGTGAGTTCAAAGCCAGCCTGGTCTACAGAGTGTGTTTCAGGACAGCTGGACTACAGGAGACCTGTCTCAAAAAGATAAAAAAAAAAAAAAAGAAAATACTAAGCACCACTCCCATAAAATACTGTGGTTAGGGGACTGGAGAGATGGCCTAGTGGTAAGGAGCACCGACTTGTCTTACAGAGGACCCGGGTTTGATCCCCACGCACCCACATGGCAGCCGAGAACCGTTTGAAACTCCAATTCCAGGAGAACTCCAGTTTCAAGGGAATCTACACACCTCTTCTGACCTCCGCAGCATTGCACGACACGGGGTCACAAACTTGCATGCAGACAGTACATGCATACACATACAGAAAAAAAAAAAAAGGTCCAGATGTGTGCTGGTGCATGGTGGCACATCCTTTAATCCCGCATCATTTGGAGGTAGAGATGCAGTGGTTATCTCGGAGTTTCAAGGGCCAGCTGTGCCCACAAAGCAAGCTCCAGGCCAGCTGGGACTGCAAGGATGATCCCTGTCTCAAAAAGGCCAAAAATGGGGGGGGGTAGAGGGGGACGATGGCGTCAGCGTTAAGAGACCAACTGTTTTACAGAGGACCAGGTTTGATTCCCACACCCACATGGGCGGCTAAGAACCGCTTTAAGCGGGCCAGTGGTGGTGCATGCCTTTAATCTTATCCTAGCACTTGTGGCCAGAGGGCAGGAGGATCTCTTTGAGAGTTCAAGGCCATCTGGTTACAGAGTGAGTTTCTAGTCCAGCTGGGGGCTTACAGAGAGACCCTGCCGCCTCAAAAGAGGAAAAAAATCTAAAAAAATGCCAGATGTGGGTAGGGGCACACCAGTTTGGATATCCCAGCACGTGGGAGGTAGAAGCATGTGGATCGTTGTGAGTCAGGTTTCAAGGCCATCCTGGTCTAACACAGTGAGTTCCAGGCAAGTCAGAACTACATAGTAAGACCTGTGTCACAACAAATAAACTACTGAAATATAAATAAATAAAACAGTTTTAGTATTCAAATCTCCCTAGCAACCCACTCACAGATGACGATTGTCAACAGATTGTCAATAGTTCTCTGTCCACTTAGTTTATTCATAGATATTAGCAAATACTACCTAGTTTGTACATGGAATACAGAGTACCTATACACAATGTTTGTGTGTTTTGAAAGCATATGGAGGAGGCTGGAACCCAGGACTCCAAGTATACGGTGTCTGTCCTTTACCACGACGCTCCCGAGGACACTTCCCCAGTCCTACATGCACTATACACAACATTTTCATGTTTTGAAGGCATATGGAGGAGGCTGGAACCCAGGACTCCAAGCATTCCGGGTCTGTGCTTTACCATGAAGCTCCTGAGCACACTCCCAGTCCTACATGCACTGTATTTCTTTTCACCTTTCTTCACCTCATATAAATCTCAGAGGCCTTCTTTCTTTTTTTTTTTTTCCTCCTCCCCTCTCTCCCTCCCTCCTGCCCTCCTCAACTTCTTTCTTTCCTTTTAAAAGAAATTTTTTTTTTTTTTTTACTGTGTAGCCCTGGCTAATGTGGAACTCTTAGAGATCCACTTGCCTCCGGCTTCTTGAGTGGCTGGAATCACAGGAGGCACATGCCACCATGCCCAGCTTCTTCTCTTTTGGCGATGCTGAGGATGGAACTTAGAGCCTTGAACATAATAGGTTACACTTCACCCCCGTCATTAGCAATGTTAATTATACAGAGTAACGGGCTTCATTGTCAATTTTCACACATGTATGTATTTTAGTCTTATTCACCCATTTTCATTTCTTGTCCTCCTCCTGCTCCCGCTGATTCCCTTCTTCCAAGGGAGTCTCCTTCCGCTTTCATGTCATCATCATTATTATTATTTTAGAATATTGTATTTATTAGTTATTTTATGCTTTGAGCAATTGCCTGCAATGTGTGTAAGTGCAACCTGTGTTGTAACTTGCCCATGGGGGTCAGAAAAGGGGTGTCGGATTCTCTGGAACTGGAGTTACAGACACAGTCCGTTATTAGTTGCCATGGTGGGTGCGGGGAATGGAAACCTAACCCCAGGTCCTCTGCAAGAGCGTCATGCTCTTAGGTGCTGAGCTATATCTCTCTGGCCCAATTTTTTTTTTTTTGTGGTCTTTTTCACCATACAAGGGTCTCCGTTGTAGCCCAGGCTTCCTGGAACTTGCGTTGTAGACCAGGCTGGCCTTGAACTCTCACAAAGATACACCTGCCTCCTGGCCTCCCAAGTCTAGGATTAAAAGGCGTGCGCCAACCATGCCCGGCTCCAATTTTTTTTTTTTTTAAAAAACAGAGTTTCACTATATAGCCTCGGAACGCACGCTGTAGACCAGGATGGCTGGAATAATCCGTCTTCCTGGCTTGACCCCCTACTTTCTTAATACAATACAGAACCACCTGCCTGGGGTGGCACCATCCTCAGTGGGCTGGGCCTTCTTATTTCACTCAGCAATCAAGAAAATGCCCCACACAAACAACGGCATCAGGCCAGTCCAATGGAGGCAATTCCCCACATGAGGCTCTCTCATCCCAGGTGTATTAGTCACTTTTCGGTTGCTGTAATAAGCACCAGGACCCAGGACTTATAAAAGGAAGAGTTTAATTTGAGCGTACGATTGACGGTTCCGGGAATTAGAGTCCATTGTGGCGGGAGGCCATGGCGGCTGGGGACTGGAGCATCAAGCCGAGGGTCACATCTCAGGCTCGCAAGAGCACAGGAAGCAGAGAGGCAACTGTAGACCACGAGGCTTGTTAAACCCACCAAGCCTGCCCCCAATAACACACTTCTCAACAACGCCCACACCGTCTACGCCTCCAAAAACAGTGCACCAACTGGAGCCAAATGTCTGAAAAAATACTTACAGGCCTATGGGGGGGACACTCATTCAAAAACACCACACCAGGTGTGTCGAGTGACCGCTAAAGCTGTCCGGCACTGGCTAACAAACTATCCAAGGCGCTCATCTAAACCCCTATGGCATATTCCACGTGGGTGTATTTACTTGTGTTTTTTTAAATTTCTTTCTTTAGGTGTATGAAATGTATCTGTCTGCATGCAGGTTTTGGGCACCTCCGTGTCGGCAATGCTGCGGAGGTCAAAGAGGTGTCGGATTCCCTGGAACTGGATTTCAGCCTGGAATTGGAGTTTTTCAGACAGGAGTTCTCGGTCTCGCCAGCCATTTGGTGGCTGGGGATCGAACGCCGAGTCCTCTGTAAGACTGTCGGGCGCTCTTAACCGCTAGGCCAGTCCTCTCCAGCCCCAACATGGGGGTATTTACATATATGTGCACATATTACTCGTACACAAAAGATAAACAAAAAAATTTAAAAATCTTTTTTTTTAGTTGAGTGTGGTGGCATGCCTTTAATCCCAGCAACGTCAGTAGGGCAGATGGCAGGCGGATCTTTGTGACTTCACAAGGCCCAGACGTTGGTCTTATACAGGAGTGAGTTCCAGGACAGCTGGAGGGCTACAACAGGGAGAACCTGTCTCAAAAAGACCAAAAAAAAAATCTTTTTTTAGAAGTTACATCTTAGAGGAGGCCGCGGAATGGTGGTGTGTGCCTTTAATCCTAGCACCTGGGAGGCAGAGGCAGGCGGAGCGTTGTGAGTTCAAGGCCAGTCTGGTCTACAGAGGGAGTTTCCAGGACAGCAGGTACTACAGGGAGACCCCTCTGGCTCGAAAGAAAGCCAAAAAAAAAAAAAAAATTACATTTTTTTTTTTTTAAAACTTTATTTTGAGTACATGAGAGGGATCCACACACATACCATGCACGTATGTGGAGGTCAGGGGATGCTTGTAGGAATCAGTTTCTCTGTGTGTTGTGTGGTGTGGTGCATGTGTTGCCACAGCGCGTATGTGAAGGTCAGGGCATAGCATGTGGGAATCAGTGTTCTCTGCGGTATGTGTGTGTTGGGCATGTGTTTTGCCACAGCGCATATGTGGAGGTCAGGGGGTAGCTTGTGGGAATCAGTTCTCTGTGTGGAGTGTGTGGGGGCATGTGTTGCCACAGCGTGTATGTGGAGGTCAGGGGGGTCACTTGTGGGAATCAGTTCTCTGGCAATGTATGTGTGGGGGGGCATGTGTTGCACAGTGTGGTTTTTGTGGAGGTCAGGGGGGTACTTGTGGAAGCAGTTCTCTGTGTGTATGTGTGTGTGGGCATGTGTTGCCACGAGTGTATGTGGAGGTCAGGGGATAGTTGTGGGAATAAAGTTCTCTGTGGGGTGTGTTGCCACAGTGTGTATGTGGAGGGTCACGGGGGTGAGCTTGTGGTATCAGTTCTCTGCGTGTATGTGGGGTGTGGGCATGTGGTTTGCCACAGCAACGTATGTGGAGGCTACGGCAGACCAACCCAGCCGGATTTTTTCCACCTGTGGGTAATCAGGTCCTTGATGTACAGGATGGCACAGGTTAGGCAAAATAAATGGCACGACACCAGAGAGAGTTTTTTGAATCTAGTGCGTCTTTACTGAGATCAAGTCAAGTTTTTTATATCACAAGCAGGAAAATCGGGCTGAGAAAAGCAGGCTGAGGAGGCAGGCAGGTTGGGGATTTGCACTTCCCCGAGAACAAAAGGCTTATTGCCAAAGGAATTCGCACCTGGGTTACAAGGCCAGCAATTCAATAAATTTACACATCAATCAGATGCTTTACACATGGTATATTGCTCACACTGTCTTGGCAGGAGATAAGCAATAAAACAGCAGTCTTAAAATCACAAGCCATAAACAGTTTTTTTTTTTTTTTTTTTTTGTTTTGTTTTTTTCTCATTCTTCCTGGCGCCAGATCTTTCCGTCCTCTCAAGGCCACTTGTTATCTTTAGGTTGTAGTTCAAGCCATGGCCTTGGAGAGTCTCTTAATTAGTTCGGTTTTTCTTAAAGGAGAAAAGCCCACTGTGTGCCTCTAACTAAGTGTTACACTTTAACATGCATAACTGTAACTGAAACTTTATCTTACTAATTTTATCAAATGTAGCTTCCTGCTAAAAGGACTGAGCCTTTACTTTTATTAAATCTGAAGAACACTTTTATTATGTGTAACTGACCTATGATTTCACTCAGTGTAATGTTTTCATTCATAATATCTTTGTAGGGACTTTTAGGACAAAGGATCAAGGAGGCCTTTAGATAATGTTTCCCTGTATGATTTTTGCTTAGGTTCATGAGGCTTCTGTTCGCCTGATTTATTTCAAGACACATTTAACTGTTTCTTATCTGGGACTGAGGTTGCGCTGAGCTCAGGAAAAGAATCAAAACACAATATGCAAAGCCCAATACACAGGAAGCATAACATCTTTGTAGTGCGTTGTGATCTTGGAGGCTGAGGCCGAGTACTCTACCAGGGAGCCTAGCCTCACAAGGCACGTATCTCCTCATCTGTTATTATTAATGAATTTCGTCATTGCTCATACAGACGACCCTGGAGTTGGTGTGGCAAGAGTGTCAGGGAGTAAGCTTGTTGTGGGAATCAGTTCTCTGTGTGTACGCGTGTGTGGGCATGTGTTGTCACANAAAAAAAAAAAGAAAAAAAAAAAAAAAAGAGTATGTGCCATGATCTCTGGCCTAATTTAGTTTTCTGAAACAAAGTCTCATGTAGTACAGGCTGACCTTGAGTTTACTGTGTATCAGAGGCTGGACTTGAACTCTTGACCCTCTTGCCACAATCTCTTAAGTGCTAGAATTATAGGTGTGTACCATCTCATCAAACAATTCCATATTTTTACAGCATTATTTTGGGAGGTGGGGATGGTGGGAGGTTGGCTAAGTCTGATGTCCTGAGTTTGATCCCCAGCACACACGGTAGAAGGACAGCTCCCTTAAGTTTTCCCCTGACCTCCACACATGCTGCTGTGGCATGTGTACACTCACAGATGCACACATGTACATACACACAAGTAAACAAATGTATTTTTTAAATTAATTTATTTATCTTTTTATGTGTATGAGTGTACCGTCTGCATGTAGGTTTGTGCACCCGTGTCATGCAATGCCTCGGAGGTCAGAAGAGGGCGTCAGATTCCCCTGGAACTGGATGGAGTTAAAGACAGTTCTTAGCCACCATGTGGGTGCTGGGAATCGAACCCAGGTCCTCTGCAAGAGCAGTTGGCACTCTTAACTGCTGAGCTATCTCTCCAGCCCTGATTTTTTTTCTTTATTAGGCTGAAAGATGTCATGTTTAGGCTCCTCTTTGGCAAGCCCAAACCACCATCAGTTCTGCCCTTGTGCTCCACACTGGGGTCTTCCCTTCCCAGGGTCATCAAATGAGGTCCAGTAAACACTGAGTCCTGTCTTGATCCTCCTGTACTGGTCTCTGTGATACAGCCTGGGTAGTCCAACAATGGCAGTCTATACTCTAAAGAGGCTGAAACCCCAGTAGCTGTTCAGTCCACAAGCTGGATGTCTCAGCAGTCCCCATCTGGCACTGAAGGTTTGGAGGATTCTTGGAGAGACATGAATCTTCAGTCCATATTGGAAGGTTGAAAAGCTATGTCTCATGTCTTTGAAGGATGGCAAAAGCAGTGGCAGCCTCTGGGTAGCTGCACTTGCCAGTGAGACAGAGAAAACAACTGTGCTCTTTTATACTTTTTGTCTTTTTACTAAGATCTCAAGTTTTAT
Organism: Rhizomys pruinosus; assembly: GCA_009823505.1. Classification (NCBI taxonomy): domain Eukaryota; kingdom Metazoa; phylum Chordata; class Mammalia; order Rodentia; family Spalacidae; genus Rhizomys; species Rhizomys pruinosus. The sequence continues at coordinate 58,986 of VZQC01006355.1, read as the reverse complement.
ACCTGAAGTACAATTTCTCAGGCCTTACTAATTATTTATTTATGGTTATACTTTTCTTTTGGATGTTTAAGGCCACACAGCCCAGATTAAGCAAGGTTTTTGTTTTCTCAAGGTCAGTTGAGGATCTGGTCCTCAGGGGTCACTCAGGTTTTGGAAGAGGGGAGGGAGCCTTTGGATCCTTTTGGCTTTTCATTTACCAGTTCCATCCACTTGAGGACAAAGTCAGGTCTTGCTAGACCAGGTTTCCCTTTTTGAAGCATGAGCAGACTTTCCTCTTTATAGACTGGACACTGGCTGAAGTCCCATTAGTGGATCTCCAAGATCTCCTTGCACAGGAAGACTGGTGACTCACATTTGCAGGACATTTCAAGAGATGCTCCCATGCATAGTCCCCCAGGACTTAGTTGGCCTCTGAGGCAAGGAACAAAGTTATCCCTTAAGACCCTCGGCCAATTTGGTATGGCATTAAGTATGGTCATTAAGCATCCAGAAAGTCTAAGTTACACCAGCCTGATACTTTTAACTACTATATAATATTTTAGAAAAGGCTTGGACTGGGGCTGGAGAGTGGCTTAGAGGTTAAGAGCACCGACTGCTCTTGCAGAGAACCCGGGTTCGATCCCCAGCACTCACATGGTGGCTGAGAACCATCTTTAACTCCAGTTCCAGGGGAATCCGACACCCTCTTCTGACCTCCACGGCATTGCACAACACGGGTGCATAAACCTACATGCAGACAGTACATTCATACACGTAAAAATAAATAAATAAATAAATAAATAAATAAATAAATAAATAAATAAATATTAAAAAAAAAGAAAAGCCTTGGACAAAAGCTCAAGCAGCCTTGTATAAGAAATACTAAGAAGCGCCGGGCGTGGTGGTGCACATCTTTAATCCTAGCACTTGAGAGGCAGAGGCAGGCGGATCTTTGTGAGTTCAAAGCCAGCCTGGTCTACAGAGTGAGTTCCAGGACAGCTGGACTACAGGGAGACCCTGTCTCAAAAAGATAAAAAAAAAAAAAAAGAAATACTCCAGAATCCCTCCCCTCCAAGACTTTTTTATTTTACTGCGATTTGTCCTAGTGGTTAAGAGCACCGACTGTTCTTACAGAGGACCCGGGTTTGATCCCCAGCACCCACATGGCAGCCGAGAACCGTCTGAAACTCCAATTCCAGGAGAACTCCAGTTCCAGGGGAATCTGACACCCTCTTCTGACCTCCGCAGCATTGCACGACACGGGTGCACAAACTTGCATGCAGACAGTACATTCATACACATACAGAAAAAAAAAAAAAGGCCAGATGTGTAGCTGGGCATGGTGGCACATGCCTTTAATCCCAGCACTTGGGAGGTAGAGGCAGGTGGATCTCTGTGAGTTCAAGGCCAGCTTGGTCTACAAAGCAAGCTCCAGGCCAGCTGGGACTCAAAGGAGTCCCTGTCTCAAAAAGGCCAAAAAATGGGGGGTGGGGTGGAGGGGGACGATGGCTCAGCGGTTAAGAGTACCTTACAGAGGACCCAGGTTTGATTCCCAGCACCCACATGGCGGCTAAGAACCGTCTTTAAGCTGGGCATGGTGGTGCATGCCTTTAATCCTAGCACTTGTGAGCCAGAGGCAGGAGGATCTCTGTGAGTTCAAGGCCAGCCTGGTCTACAGAGTGAGTTCTAGTCCAGCTGGGGCTACAGGGAGACCCTGCCTCAAAAAGAGGAAAAAAAATCTAAAAAAATGCCAGATGTGGTAGGGCACACCTTTGATCCCAGCACGTGGGAGGTAGAAGCATGTGGATCTTTGTGAGTTCAAGGCCATCCTGGTCTACACAGTGAGTTCCAGGCCAGTCAGAACTACATAGTAAGACCCTGTCACAAACAAATAAACTACTAATAATAAGTAAATAAAACATTTTTAGTTTCAATCTCCCTAGCAACCCACTCACAGATGACGATTGTCAACAGATTGTCAATAGTTCTCTGTCCACTTAGTTTATTCATAGATATTAGCAAATACTACCTAGTTTGTACATGGAATACAGAGTACCTATACACAATGTTTGTGTGTTTTGAAAGCATATGGAGGAGGCTGGAACCCAGGACTCCAAGTATACGGTGTCTGTCCTTTACCACGACGCTCCCGAGGACACTTCCCCAGTCCTACATGCACTATACACAACATTTTCATGTTTTGAAGGCATATGGAGGAGGCTGGAACCCAGGACTCCAAGCATTCCGGGTCTGTGCTTTACCATGAAGCTCCTGAGCACACTCCCAGTCCTACATGCACTGTATTTCTTTTCACCTTTCTTCACCTCATATAAATCTCAGAGCCTTCTTTCTTTTTTTTTTTTTTCCTCCTCCCCTCTCTCCCTCCCTCCTGCCCTCCCTCACTTCTTTCTTTCCTTTTTAAAAGAAAATTTTCTCATATACAGCCCTGGCTAATGTGGAACTCTTAGAGATCCACTTGCCTCGGCTTCTTGAGTGCTGGAATCACAGGCACATGCCACCATGCCCAGCTTCTTCTCTTTTGGCGATGCTGAGGATGGAACTTAGAGCCTTGAACATACTAGGTTACACTTCACCCCCTTCATTAGCATATGTTAATTATACATAGTAACGGGCTTCATTGCAATTTCACACATGTATGTATTTTAGTCTTATTCACCCATTTTCATTTCTTGTCCTCCTCCTGCTCCCGCTGATTCCCTTCTTCCAAGGGAGTCTCCTTCCGCTTTCATGTCATCATCATTATTATTATTTTAAATATTTTATTTATTAGTTTATTTTATGCTTATGAGCATGTTGCCTGCATGTGTGTAAGTGCACCTGTGTTGTACAGTGCCCATGGAGGTCAGAAAAGGGTGTCGGATTCTCTGGAACTGGAGTTACAGACACAGTCCGTTATTAGTTGCCATGTGGGTGCTGGGAATTGAACCCAGGTCCTCTGCAAGAGCAGTCAGTGCTCTTAGGTGCTGAGCTATATCTCTCTGGCCCAATTTTTTTTTTTTTGTGGTCTTTTCAAGACAGGGTCTCCTTGTAGCCCCAGCTGTCCTGGAACTTGCGTTGTAGACCAGGCTGGCCTTGAACTCACAAAGATCCACCTGCCTCTGCCTCCCAAGTGCTAGGATTAAAGGCGTGCGCCACCATGCCCGGCTCCAATTTTTTTTTTTAAAACAGAGTTTCACTATATAGCCTCGGAACGCACGCTGTAGACCAGGATGGCTGGAATAATCCGTCTTCCTGGCTTGACCCCCTGACTTTCTTATACAATACAGAAACACCTGCACAGGGGTGGCCCCTCTACATCACTCAGCAATCAAGAAAATGCCCCACACAGACACGGCCATAGGCCAGTCCAATGGAGGCAATTCCCCACATGAGGCTCTCTCATCCCAGGTGTATTAGTCACTTTTCTGTTGCTGTGATAAAGCACCATGACCAAGGAACTTATAAAAGGAAGAGTTTATTTGAGCTTACGATTGACGGTTCCAGGGAATTAGAGTCCATTGTGGCGGGAGGCATGGCGGCTGGATCTGGAGCAGCATGCCGAGGGTCACATCTCGCAAAGAGCACAGGAAGCAGAGAGAGCAACTGTAGACCACGAGGCTTGTTAAACTCGCTAAGCCTGCCCCCAACAACACACTTCCTCCAGCACGGCCACACCTTCTACGACCTCCAAAAACAGTGCCACCAACTGGAGACAAATGTCTGAATACTTACAGCCTATGGGGGACACTCATTCAAACCACCACACCAGGTGTGTCGAGTGACCGCTAAAGCTGTCCGGCACAGTGGCTAACAACTATCCAATGCTCTCATCTAACCTCTATGGGCATTTCACAACGTGGGTGTATTTACTTTTGTTTTTAAATTTCTTTATGTGTATGAATGTACTGTCTGCATGCAGGTTTGTGCACCCGTGTCGTGCAATGCTGCGGAGGTCAGAAGAGGGTGTCGGATTCCCCTGGAACTGGAGTTCTCCTGGAATTGGAGTTTCAGACGGCTCTCGGCCGCCATGTGGGTGCTGGGGATCGAACCCGGATCCTCTGTAAGAGCGGTCGGCGCTCTTAACCGCTAGGCCATCTCTCCAGCCCCAACATGGGTATATTTACATATATGTGCACATATTACTCGTACACAAAAGATAAACAAAAAATTTAAAAATCTTTTTTTTTAGTTGAGTGTGGTGGCATGCCTTTAATCCCAGCACTCAGGAGGCAGAGGCAGGCGGATCTTTGTGACTTCAAGGCCAGCTTGGTCTACAGAGTGAGTTCCAGGACAGCTGAGGCTACAGGGAGACCCTGTCTCAAAAAGACCAAAAAAAAAAAATCTTTTTTTAGAAATTACATCTTAGGCCCGGCATGGTGGTGTGTGCCTTTAATCCTAGCACCTGGGAGGCAGAGGCAGGCGGATCTTTGTGAGTTCAAGGCCAGTCTGGTCTACAGAGTGAGTTCCAGGACAGCAGGGACTACAGGGAGACCCTGTCTCGAAAAGACCAAAAAAAAAAAAAAATTACATCTTATTTATTTAGCAAGTGTGTATGTGTATGTGGGCATGTGTTGCCACAGCACGTATGTGGAGGTCAGGGGATAGCTTGTAGGAATCAGTTCTCTGTGTGTATGTGTGTGTGGGCATGTGTTGCCACAGCGCGTATGTGAAGGTCAGGGCATAGCATGTGGGAATCAGTTCTCTGCGTGTATGTGTGTGTGGGCATGTGTTGCCACAGCGCATATGTGGAGGTCAGGGGGTAGCTTGTGGGAATCAGTTCTCTGTGTGTATGTGTGTGGGGGCATGTGTTGCCACAGCGTGTATGTGGAGGTCAGGGGGGTCACTTGTGGGAATCAGTTCTCTGCATGTATGTGTGTGTGGGCATGTGTTGCCACAGTGTGTTTGTGGAGGTCAGGGGGTAGCTTGTGGGAATCAGTTCTCTGTGTGTATGTGTGTGTGGGCATGTGTTGCCACAGCGTGTATGTGGAGGTCAGGGGATAGCTTGTGGGAATCAGTTCTCTGTGTGTGTGTTGCCACAGTGTGTATGTGGAGGTCACGGGGTAGCTTGTGGTAATCAGTTCTCTGCTTGTATGTGTGTGTGGGCATGTGTTGCCACAGCACGTATGTGGAGGTCTACCGCAGACCAACCCAGCCGGATTTTCTCCACCTGCAGGTAATCAGGTCCTTGATGTACAGGATGGCACAGGTTAGGCAAAATAAAATGGGCACGACACCAGAGAGAGTTTTTGAATCTAGTGTGTCTTTACTGAGATCAAGTCAAGTTTTTATATCACAAGCAGGAAAATCGGGCTGAGAAAAGCAGGCTGAGGAGGCAGGTTGGGGATTTGCACTTCCCTGAGAACAAAAGGCTTATTGCCAAAGGAATTCGCACCTGGGTTTACAAGGACAGCAAGTCAGATAAAGTTTACACATCAATGGAAGTTTACACGCAGTATACTGCTCACACTGTCTTGGCAGGGGAGATAAGCAATAAAACAGCAGTCTTAAAATCACAAGCCATAAACAGTTTTTGTTTCTTTGAAGTTCCAATTCGATGTTTCTCATCCTTCCTGGGGCTTGATTTTTCCAAGGCCGCTAGTTATCTCCAGGTTGTGATTCAAGCCAAAAGCCTGAAAAAGCCTCTTAATTAGTTCTGTTTTTCTTAAAGGAGAAAGCCTAATGTGTGCCTCTAACTAAGTGTTACACTTTAACATGCATAACTGTAACTGAAACTTTATCTTACTAATTTTATCAAATGTAGCTTCCTGCTAAAAGGACTGAGCCTTTACTTTTATTAAATCTGGAAGAACACTTTTATTATTTGTAACTAACCTATGATATCACTCAGCGTAATGTTTTTCATTCATAATATCTTTGTGGGGACTTTTAGGACAAAGGAGCCTTTAGATACTGTTTCTCTGTATGATTTTGCTTAGGTTCATGAGGCTTCTGTTCGCCTGATTTATTTCCAGACACATTTAACTGTTTCTTGTCTGGGACTGAGATTGTGCTGAGCTCAGGAAAAGAGTCAAAAGACAGTGTACAAAGTCCAACACTCATGAAGTATAACATCTTTGTAGTGCGTTGTGATCTTGGAAGCTGAGGCCGAGTACTCTGCCAGGGACCACCAGGGAGCCTAGCCTCACAAGGCACGTATCTCCTCATCTGTTATTATGACTTTCGTCATTGCTCACACAGACGACCCTGGAGTTGGTGTGGCAGAGGTCAGGGAGTAGCTTGTGGGAATCAGTTCTCTGTGTGTACGTGTGTGTGGGCATGTGTTGTCACAGCGCGTATGTGGAGGTCAGGGAGTAGCTTGTGGGAATCAGTTCTCTGTGTGTACGTGTGTGTGGGCATGTGTTGTCACAGCGCGTATGTGGAGGTCAGGGAGTAGCTTGTGGGAATCAGTTCTCTGTGTGTACGTNTTTGTAGTGACAGAACAGTTTTATAACCTTATTGCGGTGATAATTAATCCAATCTAGACATGTAATAAAGATTATGTCCAAAAAAAGTTGCATATAAAATTGATGAAATTTAAATATAGTCTATATCTAATTAATGATATTATATACTAATACCACTTTCTATACCATTAAACTTTACTATGCATATATAAAAGATTGCCATTTGGGGAAGATGAATAAATACTACACAGGAAGTCTCTTCTATTTATACAAGTTCTTACCCATCAAAACACTTCAGAATGAAGACTGAGAAGCTCTGCTATACCTTGGGGATCTTAGGAGAAAGGCCTGTTACAGAAAGAAGTAGAAAAGAAGCTGAGCATTGAGTACAGTTGGTTAACCCAACTGCCATTTTATAGAGACAGTTAAATATTTATAAATTTCTCAGGCTTCATGGCCATTTGACAGGATTCTGGCCAAAAATATATAACTATAAATCTACCTGTTTGGTAATTGTTTTTTACCACATGGTCTGTTTTTGAAGTCACTTTTTATTTTGTCAGGTGAAATTCTCCTATATTATTTATATAAAATGTATTATTGCTCTTGTTGGATCACTGAACCAGATGACAGCTCAATTTGAGACATGTAAAAATAAATCCTTCAGGGAAATTTGTAGTTTTGCAAAGAAAAGTTATATAGCCTTTCAGAGGGTGATCATGTGATACTGAGTAAAAAAAAAAACCATAGGAGAATAAACAGTTGTTCTAGAGTAACATGCTTGCAACTGAGATATTATTTAAAAGCAGGAAATAAAGAGAAATTAAAAAAAAACTCTGTTGTGTTATTTTAAGAAAGTGTCTCAGATGCCTCAGTCTTCAACAACATTCCCTTCGTCAGTAGCCATGAACAATCAAGGCAATATCCCCCACAAGTAAAAAGAGTCAGACTTGCCATAGGCTGATACTTGTTATCATTTTTACACAATTTTAGACAATGTCATTGCATACTTAATGTAACCACACACTGGGAGGCCAAAATCTGTGTGTGATTTTCTTTGTTGTGATTTTTACTTTATTGCTGTGACCTGGAATGGAACACGCAGCATCTCTGAATTATCCATGTAATCGCACAGCAGATTTGTTTGTACAGTTACTGTGTGAATGGTATGTTGTAATAGATGACTATCCCATCTCTGGACAGTGAGAAGCCTTCAGTTCCATTTCAATCATATGGGATGCCATTATACATGCAGTCTATCATCTGTTGATATATTAGATAGTACATGGCCACAGTGTCCTAGACCTTCCATTGGAAAGGGGCTGTTTATGTAATTGGGGTCTCAAAACATCCTCAAAAGGATGTTTGCCACCCAGAGTTATTTTATGCACCTAAAACTGAGAAGCAAAGGTCTTCCTTCCTTTATTTTCCTTTTGAGTGATGAACAATTCAAGAATCAGGACAAAATATACTTCCTATTCAAAGTCATTCACACAAAAACTAACCTTCATAAGTAATGGTAACATGTTACTAGATGGCAGCCGAGAACCGTCTGAAACTCCAATTCCAGGAGAACTCCAGTTCCAGGGGAATCCGACACCTTCTTCTGACCTCCGTGGCATTGCACGACACGGGTGCACAAACCTACATTCAGACAGTACATTCATACACATACAGAAATAAATAAAAAAAATTTTAAAAATGTTAAAAGAATATTTTATACATGAATGCCTGAGTGTATGTAAATGCATGAGCATGTCCTTTGGGAGGGCTAGGACAAACTTGGGTATTATTCTTCATGAGGCCACCTTACTTAAAAATATTTTACACATGCATGCCTGAGTGTATGTAAATGCACCATGTGTGTGGCAGGAGCCCATAGAGGCCACAAAAGGCCATCGAATCAGTGAAACTGGAGTTTCTAACCGTTGCTAACTGCGATGTGGGTTCTGGGAATCAAATTCAGATTCTCTGCAAAAGCAGCCAGTGTTCATAGCCCCTGGGTCATGTCTGCAGTCTCCTGCTCACTGAGCCTTGAGCACACTGATTCTGCTAGGTTGGCTAGGCCATGAGCCTCAGGGATCTGCCTGTCTCTGCCTCCCGAGTGTTGAGAGTACAAGCACATACCACCACTCTGGCTTCTTACATGGTCTGGGGTGGAACTCAGGGCCTCATGCTTGCCAGTCCTTTTGCCAGCCCAGTACTGCAAACATTTTATTTTTCAGTTTGTCATTTCTTGTGTGATTTTGCTCTGTTTTCTCTATTTATTTGCAAGCAAATTTATTAATATTTTCTCTCTCTCCCTCATTTCCTCGGTTCCCCCCTTCCTTCTTTTCTTTTGACAGGGTCTCCTGTAACCCAGGCTGGCCTTGAACTGATTATGCATTCAAGGATTAACCTGATCCTCCTGCTTCTGCCTCCAGAGTGCTGGAATTATAGGAGTGCACTGTCATGGCTGGTTTCTGCGATACTATGGGTCAAAGTTGAACCCAGGGCTTTGTGCATGCTAGGTAAGCACTCTACCAACTCAGTTATATACCCAGTACCTCAATATTTTCTTCTCTTTTTTCTGTTTTATTTTCCTCTTTGGTGCCTAGGTCTTTTTATTTATTTTTTATTATTTTATTAAATGTGTTTGAGTGTATTACCTGCATGTATGTAAGTGCACCTGTGTAATTCAGTCCCCATGGAAATCAGGGGGCATTGGATCACCTGGAACTGGAGTTATGGACAGGTGTTAGCTGCTGTGTGGGTGCTGGGAATCAAATATGGGTCCTCTGCAAGAGCAGCCAGTACTCTTAACTGCTGAGCTATCTCTCTGGCGTCCCCAATTATATTTATCTTTATTTATGTGTATGAGTGTTTTTCCTGAATGTATGTTAAGTACATTGGTATTCTGCAGTCCCAGTGGAGACCAGAAGAGGGCATCAGATACCTTGGTACTGGAGTGATAGATGGTTGTTAGCCATTGTGTGGGTGCTGGGAACTAGACCAGGGTCCTTTACAAGAGCAGCAGGCGCCCTTCAACACTGAGCCACTTTTCAACCAGACATAATAAAAGTTTTTTTTGAAGAGAAGGAAAATGTCAAAGCAGGGTCATGACAAGGGGAGATCTGTAAAGGTGACTGGGAAGGACTTGTTCTTCTACTGATGGTGTGGGTGGTGTAGGAGACTCTAGGTAAAGAGAAGACATGAGGAAATAGATATGAAGTCACTCCCTCCAACTTGTGTGTGGGTTCAAACATGAAATAAAGTGACGAGGAAAGAGGTTGACTTCATGGCCCAGGGTGCACTGGGGTGGAGACCTTGGTGGTGAGAAGACATGGCTGGTACTGGACACACGCACACACACACACACATGCACACGCACACACGCACGCACACACGCACACACACACATGCACACGCACACACACGCACGCACACACACATGCACACACTCAAAATGAAAGGAATGAACATCACTTGAATGTGGTGCAGAGAGAGAGAGAACTAAAATAATCTTAGTGGAGAGGACAGAATGGACAGTCGTTGAATAAGTGCTGTACTACTGAGCTGCACCCAAACATCATCCCCCTTTTTATTTTTAAATTTTACTTATTTTTATTATTTATTTAATGTTTGTGAGTTTTTTGCCTACATGTATGTAAGTGCATGGATGTTGTGTAGAGCCTACAGATTTCAGAAGAGGGCATCAGATCACCTGGAACTAGAGTTACAGATGGTTGTTAGCCACCATGTGGATGCTAGGAACTGAATAGCTAGGTCCTCTGTAAGAACAGCCAGTGCTGGGCTGGAGAGATGGCCTAGCAGTTAAGAGCACCTACTGCTCTTGCAGAGGACCCGGGTTCGATCCCCAGCACCCACATGGTGGCTGAGAACCGTCTGTAACTCTGATTCTAGGAGAACTCCAGTTCCAGGGGAATCTGACACCCTCTTCTGACCTCCACAGCATTGCAGCATTGCACGACGCGGTGCACAGACCTGCATGCAGACGGTACATTCATACACATAGAGAAAAAAAATTAAAAAAAAAACCACAAAAAAACACCCAGTGCTCTTTTTTTTTGGGGGGGGTGTCTTTTTGAGACAGGGTCTCCCTGTATCCCCAGCTGTCCTGGAACTCGCTCTGAAGACCAGGCTGGCCTTGAACTCACAAAGATCCTCCTGCCTCTGCCTCCCGAGTGCTAGGATTAAAGGTGTGCGCCACCACGTCCAGCAACAGCCACTGCTCTTAAGCACTGAGCCAGCTCTCCAGCCACTCTTTTTAATAATTAAAAAAAAAAACTTATGCAGCTGGGCGTGGTGGCGCACGCCTTTAATCCTAGCACTCAGGAGGCAGAGGCAGGTGGATCTTTGTGAGTTCAAGGCCAGCCTGGTCTATAGAGTGAGTTTCAGGACAGCTGGGGCTACAGGGAGACCCTGTCTCGAAAACACCAAAAAAAAATAAATAAATAAATAAAAAAACTTATGCATGTAAGCAGACCTGTGTCATGCAATGCGTTCAGAGGAAAGAAGAGGGCATCAGATTTCCTGGAACTGGAGTTACAGATGGTTGTTAGCTACCATGGGTGCTAGGATTTGAACTCTGGTCTGTAGGAACAATCAGTACTCCTAACTGCTGAGCCATCTTTCTATCCCCCCCACCCCCTTTAAGACAGGGTCTCCCTTTGTAGCTCCAGCCAACCTGGAACTCACAGTGTAGACCAGACTGGCCTCAACCTCACTGAGAGCCACCTGCCTCTATCTCTCAAATGCTGGGATTAAAGACATGAGACACCATGCCCAGCCTACCTGTTTCTTCTTCTTCTTCTTCTTCTTCTTCTTCTTCTTCTTCTTCTTCTTCTTCTTCTTCTTCTTCTTCTTCTTCTTCTTCTTCCATTTTTGTTTGTGTGTGTGCATGAATGTGCCACAGTGCACGTTTTTGCAAGTCGATTCTTTCCTTCCTATGTATGGGTTCTGGGGTTTGAACTCAGGTTGTCAAGCTTGGCAGCAGGTGCCTTTTCTTGCTGACCATCTTGTTGGCCCCCTGATCCTCTTCCTTGAAGCTTCAGCCTGTAATTTAAGTGAATTTGAACTAAAGAACTCTCGCCACCTAGTGGTTCTACAGGGAACACCTAGTTGCTGTTTTGTTTTGACAGGGTCTCCTTACCTACCTAGCCCTGGGACTTTGACTGCTGCCCCACCTCCCTGCCTCGGCCTCCCACGTGCTGGGATTAAAGACATGTGCCACAACCCCTGGCAACACATTTCACTAAAGAGAGAAAGAGAGAGAGAGAGAGAGAGAGAGAGAGAGAGAGAGAGAGAGAGAGAGAGAGAGAGAGAGAATTGAGGACTGGAACTCAGGTTCTCAAGCTTGAAAAGCAAGCATTTTACCAGCTGAGCTCTCTCCTCATGAAGCTATACCCCAGCCCTTAATAACAGTTGTTATTTTTCGTGAAATTTTTGAATTTTTGTGAAATTTATAAACTACTTCTTTTAAAAATTTATTATTTTTTATGTGTATGAGTGTACTGTCTGCATGTAGGTTGGTGCACCCATGCCGAACAATGCTGCAGAGGTCAGAAGAGGGCATTGGATTCCCCTGGAACTGGTGTTAAAGACGGTTCTTAGCCACCATGTGGGTGCTGGGGATCAAACCCAGGTCCTCTGCAAGAGCAGTTGGCGCTCTTAACAGCTGAGCCACCTCTCCAGCCCCATCAACTACTTCTTGATTGTAATTAGACCCCTCTCTATCTGCATTCCCATAGCCCTCCGCCAGATTTCATGCATTCCATCATATATGTTAAGGCCTGTCAAGTCAAGGTCGTATCTCCAAGTGTCCCTCAGTGTGAGCCCATCCATTGGAACGTGGTCGATCTCTCTAGTGTCATTCCTTAAAGAAAACCAACTTTCCCTCTCCTAGTAGTCATTGCCTGCCTGTAGCTCCTCACCGAGGTCGGGGCTTTTCACCTGTTGCCCTCCTTCTATGATGAGGAGTTTTTTTTTTTCATTGTCAGACAGGTAATGTGCCAATGGATAATAAGGTTTGAAGGCAGCACATGTCACACAAAGGCGTGATCACTCAATCATCATGATTATGAACCAAAAAAGGATCTATGCAATGTTTTTGCCTGGTTCGAGTTAGCATGGGCTTTGTGCATGCTGTCACCTTTATATTTACAGACAAGCATACCTCTCACCACTCATCAAAAAAGTTGTTGCAACAACAACAACAACAACAACAGAAAGGACTGCATCAAAGAACTGACTGAAACAGTGAACTTCTGCTCAAAACAGTCAACTTCCCCATGGAGAATATTGAGAAAGACTGAGAAAGAGATGAAAAGCATGTTTGGCAGAATGCATGAGCTCTGGCAGGGTGGGGGAATGGGCGGGAACACGGGTCTAGATTTGTTAAAAAAATAAATTTCTGTGAAAAAAAAGTTGGTTTTTTTTTGAGGGGGGTCATGGAGAGATGGCTCAATGGCTGAGAGCACTGGCTGCTCTTGCAGAGGACCAGGATTCAAATCCCAGCATCCACGTGGCAGCTAACAACCATCCATAATTCCAGTTCCAGGGGATCCAATGCCTTCTGTTGACCACCATGGGCATTGTGTGACAGGGGTGCACTTACACCAAAATAAAATAATAAATATTTTTTAAAGCTTTATTGTTTGTAACAGTTAGAGGCTATCACAGAGTTCCACAACTTCTCAAATGCAAAGAATAAGTCTGTGAGATGTGCAACCCTAAATGGCACATCTACAATGAAATCTCTACATCTGATGCTCAGGGAACCTCATGGAATGGGGGCAGAGAAAACACTCTCTCCAGGTGTGGTGGTTTGCATGAGTGTCCCCCATAGGCTGTAAGTATTCAGACATTTGTCTCCAGTTGGTGGCGCTGTTTTTGGAGGTCTTGGAGGGTGTGGCCGTGCTGGGGGAGGTATGTCACTGGGGGCAGGCTTGGTGAGTTTAACAAGCCTCGTGGTCTCCAGCCGCTCTCTCTGCTTCCTGTGCTGGTTGTGAGATGTGACCCTCAGCTTGCTGCTCCAGCTCCAGCCGCCATGCCTCCCTCCACAATGGACTCTAATTCCCTGGAACCGTCAATCGTAAGCTCAAATAAACTCCTCCTTTTATAAGTTCCTTGGTCATGGTGTTTTATCACAGCAACAGAAAAGTGACTAATACACCAGGAAAGCAACAGATGATGAATAACAGCTTTTTAAAATTTGAGCAGGACCGCCGGGCGTGGTGGCACACGCCTTTAATCCTAGCACTTGGGAGGCAGAGGCAGGCGGATCTTTGCGAGTTCAAGGCCAGCCTGGTCTACAGAGTGAGTTCCAGGACAGCTAGGGCTACAGGGAGACCCTGTCTCAAAAAGACCAAAAAAAAAAAAAAAATTTGAGCAGGATCTCACTCTATAGACCAGGTTGGCCCTACAGTCCCAGGGATTCTCCTGAATACTAGGATTAAAGGTGTAAGCCACCATGAATGGCTTTAAATTTTTTTTAAGTTAGGGGCTGGAGTGGATGGCTTGTGGGTGAAGAGCACTGACTGTTCTTGCAGAAGACCCAGGTTCAAATCCCAGCACCCCCATGGTGGCTAACAACTGTCCTGTAACTCCAGTTCCAGGGAATCCAACACTCTTCTGTTCTCTGCAGGCGCATGCATGAACATGGGTACACTCACATAGGCAGGCATAACATTCATACAGATAATAAAAAATAAGTAAAATAAATTTTAGTTAAAAAATTTTTAATTTTTTTTATGTGTATGAATGTACTGTCTGCATGTAGGTTTGTGCACCCATGTCATGCAATGCCGTGGAGGTCAGAAAAGGGTGTAGGATTCTGACCTGGAACTGGAGTGAAAGATGTTTCTCAGCCTCCATGTGGGTACTGGGGATCAAACCCGGGTCCTCTGCAAGAGCAGTCGGTGCTCTTAACCGCTAGGCCATCTCTCCAGTCCCCAAGTTAAACATTTTTTTTGGTTGGCTGAGAAAAGGTACTCCATGGGCAATTTGTTTATGTAGAGCAGGCTGGCCTCAGTCTCACAGAGATCCACCTTCCTCTCCCCCTGCTAAGTGCTGGGATTAAAGGTGTGTGCCACCACACCTGTCTAAAAAGTTTCTTAAAAATGCGTGTGGTGGGGGCTGGAGGGATGGCCTAGCGGTTGAGAGCACCGACTGCTCTTGCAGAGGACCCTGGTTTGATCCCCAGCACCCACATGGCGGCTGAGAACGGTCCGTAACTCCGATTCCAGGAGAACTCCAGTTCCAGGGGAATCCGACACCCTCTTCTGGACCTCCGCGGCATTGCCAAAGACAGGGTGCACAAACCTGCATGCAGACAGTACATTCATACACATAAAAACATTTTTTTAAATGTGTGTGTGTGTGTGTGTGTGTGTGCCAGAGGCCAGAGGATTGTGTCAGATCTCCTGAAACTAGAGTTGGAGGTGATGGTGAGCCACGTGGGTGCTGGGAACTGACCTCAGGTCCTCTACAGGAGCCATCTCCTCAGCCCCTCCCCCTTAAGTGTTGGTTTTCTCCTGGTGTCCATTTATTTTTATTTATTCATTTAAAAAATTTTACATTTTATGCCAGGCATGATAGTGCATGCCTTTAATTCAGCACTTGGGAGGCAGAGCAGGTGGATCTCTGTGATTCAAGGCCAGCCTGGTCTACAGAGTGAACGTTCCAGACAGCTGGGCTACAGGGAGACACTGTCCTCGAAAAGAAACCACAAAAAAAAAAAAAGAATTTCACAAGGGCTGGGTGTGGTGGCACAAGCCTTTAATCCCAGCACTCAGGAGGCAGAGGCAGGCGGATCTCTGTGAGTTCAAGGCCAGCCTGGTCTACATAGTTCCAGGCTAGCTGGGGCTTCAGGGAGAACTTGTCTTAAAAAACACCAAAAAAATGTACATTTTATTACATTTATTTGTGTGTGTGTGTGTGTGTGTGTGTGTGTGTGTGTGTGTGGCACAGGTGTGGAGCTCAGAGGACAACCTGAAGAAGACAGTTCTCTCCTACCTTGTGAGTCAAGGGGTTCAAACTGGTTCAGCAGTTGAAGGCAGGGACCTTGAAAGATTCTTGTTCTGGTTTGGTGGGTTTTGCTCTGTCCAGAGGCCAGGAATGCCCACAAGGGGTGCTGGTTTCCAGTGCTTCTGGTTTCTGCTTATCTTTTTTAAAAATTAAAAAAATATTTTTATTTTATGTGTATGAGTGTTTTGCCTGCATGTATGTAGCTGCAGCTTGTGTATGCAATGCCTGTGAAGGACAGCAGCGAGTGTTGGGTCTCCTGGAACTGGAATTATGGATGGTATTTAGCTGTCCTGTGGGTGCTGGGAATCGAAGGTAGGTCCTTTGCACGAGCAGCCAGTGCTCTTAACTGCTGAGCTGCCTCTCCAACCCCTTTATTTGCCCTTTACACCGCTCAGATGAGCACAACTGCCCTGAAAGCTACACTCAAGGACAGACCAAAGCTAAGGGGAAGGGCCAGGACACTTCATTGCTGGGTCCACTGGGAAGACCACCTCCTTCCCTCAGTTTCTGCAAGTCTTACAAAAATCCCCTAAACTTAACTGCTTAGTGGCATCTCTTTTCTTCAAACCTGCTCCCTCTATATAAGAGCTCTGCCCCCTCCCTTTCCGATTCTCTCTTTTAATTACATGTATTTTTGGCTTGATAGATGGGTTAGTGGTTAAGAGCTGGCCGCTCTTGCAGAGGATCTGAGTTCGATTCTTGGTGCCCACATGGCGGCTAACAACTATCTATAACTCCAGTTACAGGGGAATCTGACACCTTGTTTTGATGTCCTTGGGGACTGCATGACGTGGGTGTACTTAGACACATGCAGGCAGTACAATGTAAAATGTTTTTAGTTACATGTATTAATTTGTGTGGATATATGCATGATGTGCATGTATGTAGGAACACATGTATGTATGGAGGTCAGAGGAAAATATGTGAGAATAGGTCATCTCCTTCTACCGTGTGGGTCCTGGGGATCAGTGTTAGATTGTCAGGCTTGGCAGCAAGCTCCTTTAACCACCGAGCCATCTTGCCCTTCCAGTTCAAGTTCTTCCTTCCCTCCCTCCTCCCTCCCTCCCTCCTTCCTTCTCTCTCTTATTTCTTTTACATTTTTTGAGACAGGGTCTCAGTATGTAGTACTATCTGGCCTAGAACTTGCTATATGTAGACTAGGGTGGTCTCGAACTTAGATTGTAGACTTAGATTGGTCTGCCTCTCTCTCTGAAGTGCTGAGACACTACACCAGGCTCAATTCTTTATTTTATTTTATTTTATTTTATTGTTATTATTATTTTGTCTTTTCGAGACAGGGTCTCCCTATAGCCCCAGCTGTCCTGGAACTCACTCTTGTAGACCAGGCTAAATTTGAACTCAAAGATATCTACCTGCTTCTGCCTCCCGAGTGCTGAGATTAAAGGCGTGCACCACCACGCCTGGCTTAAAGATGGTTCTTAGCTGCTGCTGTGTGGGTGCTGGGAATCCAACCTGGGTCCTGTGCAAGAGTAGTCGGTGCTCTTAACCACTGAGCCATCTCTCCAGCCCTCAATTCTTTTTTCAGGAAATGATTTTTATTTATTTCTTTTTCTTTCTTTTTCTTTTTTTTCCTTTCCCTTCTCCAGGAAATGATTTTTATTTTGATTTTTTAAAATTTTATTTATTTATTTATTTATTTATTTATTTATTTATTTATTTATTTATTTGTATGAATGTACTGTCTGCATGTAGGTCTGTGCATCCGTGTCGTTCAACGCTGCGGAGGAAATGATTTTTATTTTTATTTATTTATTTTTTATTTTTTTGAATTTTATTTATTTCTGTATGTGTATGAATGTACTGTCTGCATGCAGGTTTGTAATCCCAGCACTTGAGGCAGAAGCAGGCGGATCTCTATGAGTTCAAGGCCAGCCTGGTCTACATAGTGAGTTCCAGGCTAGCTGGGGCTGCAGGGAAGCCCTGTCTCCAAGAGACAAAAAAAAAAAAAACAAAAAAAAACAAAACCCCCCACCATTTTATTTATTTATTTATCTATCTATCTATCTATGTGTATATCGCCTGCATGTATATAAGTTCGTCCATGTTATGCAATGCTTGTAGATGTCAGAAGAAGGCATTGGATCCCCTGGTACTGGAGTTACAGATGGTTGTTAGCCACTATGTGGATGCTAGAATCCAAACTTGAGTGCTCTGCAAGAGCAGCCAGTGCTCTTAACTGCTGAGCCATCTCTCCAGCCCTCAATTCTTTCTCTTAAGCTCCTATTTATAAATCTGTAATAACATCCTTTCTAAACTTATCCTTCCATTGTCTGTGAATTTCACTCTTCTATTTATAACATAAGAATCTGGAGACCACTGACTCCGTGGGAATTTTGTGTAACCCCATGAGTGTCTAGCACCCTAATTCCTGAGTTATAACCCACCTGAAGGCTGGAGTGGTGGCTCAGCAGTTAAGAGCACTGGCTGCTCTTACAGAGGACCTGAGTTCAGTACCCAGCACCCACATAGTGGCTAACATGGGGGCTGGATCTAGGGTATGCAACACCCTCTTCTGGCCTCCACAGGTATTTCACCCATGCAAACAAAACACTCACACACATACAATAACACGAAAATAAACAAACAAAAAGACTACCCGAGGCTAGGAAGCTTCTGTCAAACCCAAAGACACTCCACTTTCCCAAATAATTAGCATATGGGGAACCCCTGTGTGCAGTAACTCAACTTGGTCAAAGCTAGGGAAGGGAGCCCAGGGCCTCAGTAATGGTGAGGCACATGCCAGTAATGTGTGCTTCTCTCCCTACAGGTGGTAGAGCGGTGAATGGCAGAACTCTGGGGGACCAGGGAAGTGCTGGAGCGGATGGGTGGGCGGAGGCAGACTACTGGATGTGGAGCAGCTGGCTTTGGAACCCAGAGAGGGGAAGGCAGGCCGGGTGAACTAGAGGCTGAGCTGTGCTCTGAATGCCCCATCTGGCTCCTTGGCCCTGACTGTGGGGTGTGGGTGTTGAGAGACAGCCTCAGACTCTCTGAGGCAGCTGGACATTCCAGACAGGGGTGAGGGGTGCTTGGAGTGCGTAAGAGGTCCTCAAAATGTCAAAGGAGCCCAAAGTGACTTCCACGGGCTTCATGTACATTCTGGCATGTCCGGCAGCCTGCTTCTCCCTTCTGCTTTTCTTTCTTTCTTTTTTTTTTTTTTTTATTGAGACAGGGTCTCCCTTTAGTCCCAGCTGGCCTGGAGCTCACTCTGTAGCCCAGGCTGGCCTTGAACTCACAGAGATCCGCCTGCCTCTGCCTCCCAAGTGCTAGGATTAAAGGCGTGCGCCACCATGCCCAGCTCCCCTTCTGCTTTTCTTTTCTTTTTTTTTTTTTTATTTTATTTTTAATAATTTATTTATTTCTGTATGTGAGGAATGTACTGCCTGCTGCAAGTTGTGCACCCGGGTCGTGCAATGCCGCAGAGTCAGAAGAGGGTTGTCGGAATTCCCCTGGAACTGGAAGTTTCTCCTGGAATTGGAGTTTCAGACGGTTCTCGGCCGCCATGTGGGTGCGGGGATCGAACCCGGGTCCTCCGCAAGAGCGGTCGGCACTCTTAACCGCTAGGCCATCTCTCCAGCTTTTCTAACTTGGGACTGGCCAAGGACAGGGTGAGTCAGAGAAGAGTCACATTTTCTACCAAGAATATGAAGGGAGTCAGCAATGAGGTGTGTGTTACAGGTATCATTAATGAGGTCTAAGTTCATTGCTCCTTATTTGTTTGTCTGTTTGTTTGAGACAGGGCCTCCCTTGTAGCTCCAGTTGGCCTCACTATGTAGACCAGGCTGGTCTGACTTTCTCTCCTCTCTCTCTCTCCTCTCTCTTTATCTCTCTCTTCTTCTCTCTTCTCTTCTCTACTCGTCTCTCTTCTCTCTCTGTCTTCTCTCTCTCTTCTCTCTCTCGTCTCTCTCTTCTTCTCTTACTAGCTGCTCCTCTTTCTTTTCAAAAAGGTTTTGTTACATTTATTTATTTGTATTATGTATGTGTGGACATGTACCACATCACATATACAAAGGTTAGCAGACAACCTGTGGGAGTCTATGGGTCCCAGGGATCAAACTTAGCTCATCAGGCTTGGCATCAAGAGCCTTCACCACTGAGCCATTTCCATGGCTCTCTTCTCACTTTTTCTTCCTTTGTATTTTTTTGTTTTGTTTTGTTGTTTTGTTTGAGACAGGGTCTCCTTGAAGCTGGGCTGGAACTCACTATGTAGACTAGGCTGGCCTCCTCACTGTGGTCCATCTGCCTATCTCCCAAATGCTGGGATTAGCTAAACAATCACTTAAAATGACTAGCTAGGTGTATTGGTCAGGGTTCTCTAAAGAAACAGAAGCAACAGGACGAATATATAGCTATATACAATTTATTGATTTGCTCACATGACAGAGTTCAAGGAATCCAACAGTAGCTGCACCACACTGGAAAGGCCAAGAATCCAGGGAACTGCTCAGTCCGCAAGGCTGGATGTCTCAGTAGTCCCAATCTAGTGCTGAAGGCCTGAATGGATTCCAGGAGATCTGCCGGTCTCAGTACACGCTGGGATCCAAAAGGTTGATCACAGCAGCAAGACAAACTCACCAGATGAAAGAGGCAAGCCGCATGAGAAAAGGGACCAGCTCGCACTGCCGTGGGCTTAAATACTGCCTGCCGGCAGAAGGTAACGCCCACATTTGGGGTGGGCCATCAGGGTTGAGGTGGTCCAACCAGAAGACCCTTTTTCTCTTATTTGTTCCTTAGTCCAGTCAAGTTGACACCCAGGATTAACCATCACACTAGGCCTTAACATATATGAAAGAATGCATGAACTCTGGTAGGGAGGGCATAGGGGTGAGGGTGGGGGAGGAGGTCTAAATTTGACTAAGATCTGTTATATGAAATGCACGAAACTCAGTAAAATATACATTAAAATTATTTAGTATCAGGCCAGGCATAGTGGTGCACACCTTTAATTTCAGCACTTAGGAGGCAAAGGCAGGAAAATCTCTGTGAGTTCAAGGCCAGCCTGGTCTACACAGTGAGACCCTGACTCAAAAAATTTAAATTACTTAACATTACTATCATTGTTATTATTATTAGTGCGTATGTATGAGAGAGAGAGAGAGAGAGAGAGAGAGAGAGAGAGAGAGAGAGAGAGTCAGAGTATACGGTTGTGGAGTTGGTTCTCTCCTTCTGCCCTTACATAGGCTCAAGGGATCATCAACTCACGTGATTAGGCTTATATGGCAAGTGCTTTGCAGACTGACTCGTCTTTATAAAATTTTTAAAATTATTTATTTCTTTTTCACATGTATGAATGTAGGTTTGTGCACCCGTGTCGTGCAGTTCTGCAGAGGTCAGAAGAGGGTGTTGGA
The DNA here is from genome assembly GCA_009823505.1 of Rhizomys pruinosus. Taxonomy (NCBI): domain Eukaryota; kingdom Metazoa; phylum Chordata; class Mammalia; order Rodentia; family Spalacidae; genus Rhizomys; species Rhizomys pruinosus. The sequence goes on along the minus strand of VZQC01006355.1, from coordinate 38,210 downwards.
TTCCCCCTGGAACTGGAGTTACAGACGGTTCTCAGCCGCCATGTGGGTGCTGGGGATCGAACCCGGGTCCTCTGCAAGAGCAGTCGGTGCTCTTAACCGCTAGGCCATCTCTCCAGCTCCATCTTTATAAATTTTTTAAAATGTTTATAAAGATTTTTAAAATTTTTATTTATTTTCATATGTGTATGAATGTACTGTCTGCATGTAGGTTTGTGCAATGCCTTGGAGGTCAGAAGAGGGTCTCGGATTCCCCCTGGAACCGGAGTCAAAGACAGTTCTCAGCCGCCATGTGGGTGCTGGGGACCGAACCCGGGTCGTCTGCAAGAGCAGATGGTGCCCTTATCCGCTAGGCCATCTCTCCAGCCCATAAAGATTTTATTTTTATTTTATGTATTGGAGTATTTTAAGTACACCCTTGTGCAATACCTATGGAGGCCAGAAGAGGGCATCAGATCCCCTGAAACAGGAGCTAAGGACAGGTGTTAGTGGCCATTTGGATGCTGGGAACTGAACCCAGGTCCTCTGGAAGAGCAGTAAGTGCTCTAAACCAATAAGTTGTCTCTCCAGCCCCACCCTGCTGAACCATCATGCAGGAACCTGTTTTCAACAATAATATTGATGAGGCTATTAATGCTGTTGTCCTGAGACTGAACAATATTTACTGAAGCCAATGAGTATTTATGAGACATTCTAATTTTATCCTCCTTGTCCCTGGGAACCAGGATTCCTGTGGAAGAAAAAAGAACCAGATGATTATTAGTATTAATTTCAATATAAGTTACTTGTGCCACAAAGTGGGAGGCAGTCAGTAGCATTGCATCAACAGGGAATGATGACTGCTAGGGCTCAGGCTAGGTTCCCTTTTGGAGGTAGTCCCACGGAAGGATTCACACTGACGGTGGGTCTGCCTACATCAGCTAACCCAATCCAGAGAATCCCTTGTTGTCAAATCCAGAGATTCATTTCCATGGTGATTCTAAATCTCATCACACTCAAGATTTACCATCACAGTTTTCTTACAGCTGCTATGACAGCAGCCACAAATTTAATGGTTTAAGAAAACACAAAGTGGTGCTGGAGAGATGGTCCAGCAGTTAAGAGCACTGGCTGTCTGGCAGAGGACCCAGTTGTTGTTGTTTTTCCAGTATTCACATGGCAGCTAACAACTATTCTTAATTCTAAACACTGTAGGAATGACTTTTAAAAACTGGATAGAGGGGCTAGAGAGATGGCTCAGCAGTTAAGAGCACTGACTGCTCTTTCAGAGGACCCTAGTTCGATCCCCAGCACCCACATGGCAGCTGAGAACCGTCTGAAACTCCAATTCCAGGAGAACTCCAGTTCCAGGGGAATCCGACGCCCTCTTCTGACCTCCTCGGCATTGCAGAACATGGGTGCACAAACTTGCATGCAGGCAGTACATTCATACACATACAGAAATTAATAAAATTAATTTAAAAATAAAATAAAAAAAGAATCGTCTTTAAGCTGGGGTTGATGGTGCATGCCTTTAATCTTAGCACTCAGGAGGCAGAGGCAGGTAGATCTCTGTGAGTTCAAGGCCAGCCTGGTCTACAGAGTGAGTTCTATGCTGGCTGGGGCTATAGGGAGACCCTGTCTCAAAAACAAACAAACAAACAAACAAACAAACAATAAAGTCACTGAACCACGTGCTCTTGTGACCTGGGTATATGACCTTGATTTCCTCCTCCAAACACAATTTGCTGCTCCACCCAAATAGAGTAAATGGATGTGGACACGTTTGAGAATTGACATATCAAAGCCCCCAAAGACAGTACAAGCACCTTCACTGAAAACAATAAAGACTGAGAGAATGCTTGATAATGTATATAAGAGATGTTTTAGGTTTAGGGATGAAAGGGTAAGGTTTGCCTGATAAAATAAGGAGGGCGAGGGTGGGGGGTGGGGAAGACACTCAGGATTGGAGTTTCCCAACAGAAGCTGGAGAAATGGTTTTGAATAAAATTATGGGTGAGGCTTAGCACAAGGACACAGTTCCAGGAGAGACTTGGGGATCAGAAGCTGCACCCTCTGATTTGGGGCCCACTCTTAAAAACCAAAGTTCAGAGGCAAGCTGTTCGTTTATTCGGTGTAATTGTAGTGTTGGCATGGTAACGCTACACAACACCTTCTTTTAGCCTCCACCAGGATTGTGTGACACAAGTGCACTTACATATATTCAGGCAAAATACTCATATTCATAAAATAAAAAATAAAAAACAACAACAAAATAACCAAGGTGGGCAAGGTGACTTAGTAGGTAAAGGTACTCACTGCCAAACCTGATGACCTGAGTTAAATCCCTGGAATCCACATGGCAGAATGAGAAAACTGACTCACCAAGGTTGTCCTCTGACCTCTCCACAGGTATGACTTGGCATGTGTGTGCTCCACCCACACTAAATAATGTGGAAAAAAGCAAAATCCAACAACTCCAAACCCCAAAGAAACAATAAAATGCAACTACAAGGCTGGGTGTGATGGCATACACCTTTGACCCAGCAGTTTCAAGACAGAGGCACAAGGATCTCTGTGAGTTCAAGTCCAGCTTACTATAAAGTAAGCTCCAGGCCAAACCAGGCTATAAAGTGAGACCTTGTCTCAAAATAAAAATAAAAACAAAACCCATAACAAGAACAACGAAAGAAATAAGCCAAAAACAATCAAAAGCTAAAAAAAAAAAAAACCTGCAGGCTGGGCATGGTGGTGCACACCTTTAATCCTAGCACTTGGGAGGCAGAGGCAGTCAGATCTTTGTGAGTTCAAGACCAGCCTGGTCTACAGAGTGAGTTCTAGGACAGCTGGGGCTAGAGGGAGACCCTGTCTTGAAAAGACAAAAAAAAAAAAAAATCCCCCTGGGCTGGAGAGATGACGTAGTGGTTAAGAGCGCCAACCACTCTTATAGTGGACCTGGGTTTGATCCCCAGCACCCACATGGCGGCTGAGAACCATCTTTAACTCCAGTTCCAGGGGAATCTGATGCACTCTTCTGACCTCCGCCGCATTGCACAACACGGGTGCATAATCCTACATGCAGACAGTACATTCATACACATACAAAAAAAAAACCCCACCCCCAAGTCAGGACAGCATCATGGAAGCTGTTATAGTGCCCTCTATTGACCTAGGTGTGGATCATAATGACATTCACCTTACAGCTATGTTTCTTTCATTAAAACTATTTATTTATTTATTTATTCATTTATTCATTTACTTAAAGTATATGAGTATCTTGTCTGCATGTATGAAAGTCTACCTTTCTGTGGGTGCCAGGACTCAAATCTGGGTCTTTGTTAAGAGCCAGTGCTATTTTTTTTTTTTTTTTTTTTTTTTTTTTTTTTTTTTTTTTGGTCTCTTTGAGACACAGTCTCTCTCAGCCCCAGCTGTCCTGGAACTCACTATGTAGACCAGGTTGGTCTTGAACTCACAGAGATATGCCTGCCTCTGCCTCTCAAGTTCTGGGATTAAAGGAACAGGTGCTCTTAACTACTGAGCCATTTCTCCAGCCCCTATTTTCTTTTTTTTCTTTTCTTTCTTTTTTCAATGGTGGTGGTGTGGTGTGTGTGTGTGTGTGTGTGTTGCTGCATATGCGTGGTGTGTGTTTGCCAGAGACTGACATCAGTGTCTTCCCTGGTTGCTCGCCACCCTATTTTTCGGGACAGGGTCTCTCACTGGACCAGAAGCCCGCTGATTTGGCAAGGCCGGCCGGCCAGTGCTTAGATGACGGGTGTGTCTTGTGCCCCAGACCTGATGAGGGATCTGCATTCACATCCCTGTGCTTGCACAGCAAGGGCTTTACCCACTGAGCCATTTCCTCAGCTCCCATGGCTGTGTTTCTTACACGCGAATGCTCCACATGCTAAGCGGTTTAGTCCTGGCTGTGGGAGAGCTGTCCTGTGCAGTGTAGGATGTATAACTGCACCTCTGGCTTCCATACGAGATGGCCAAAATACCCTCTTCCCCAAGTCACAACAATCAAAGATGCTTCTAGGAAAGCCAGACATGATGGTGCATGCTGTAATTACCACTACTGCAGAGGCTTAGGCAGGACAGTCATATATATTAGGCCAGCCTGGGCTACGTAGTGAGAATCTCAAAAACAACAAAGGGGCTGGAGAGAGGGCTCAGGTTTGGTTATCAGAATCCACAAGGTAGCTAAAAACTGTTCCTAACACCAGTTACAGTGGATCTGACGGCCTTTTTTGGCCTCCATGGGCATTGCATGCACATGGTGTACTTACATGCAGGCAAAACACGCACATTCAAAAATGCCTCTTGGACTGGGGCTATCACTCACTGTTCCATCATCTGCTGGGTTTTTTCATTTCCACCACTGAGAGAAACAAAGTCTTTGAATATTGCAAAATATTCCTAAGTAACAAAATGACCTGGTTGAAAACTTCCTCTTATTATGCAACTATTTTATGTGGTTTCATGGATTTGGCTTTGTGTGTGTGTGTGTGTGTGTGTGTGTGTGCGCGCGTGCGCGCAGCATTTTGTTCTGCAATTAACCATTTTTGGTGTGGGTTCTGGAGATTGAACCCAGGGATTTGCACATATTAGACATATACTCTACTTATTGCACAGTAAAAATATTTTTACAATTCCAAATATTTTTAGAATTCTAAAATTCTCATGGAACTTACATGGAGAAACTGGAAAGAATTCTTCAGCTAATCAAACAATGAAAATAGTCAAAGCAATTTGTAAAAGAGGATGGTCAGGCCGGGCGGACCCTGGGCGTGGTGGCACATGCCTTTAATCCTAGCACTTGGGAGGCAGAGGCAGGCAGATCTCTGTGAGTTCAAGGCCAGCCTGGTCTGCAGAGTGAGTTCCAGGACAGCCAGAGCTACAGGGAGACCCTGTCTCAAAAAGACAAAAAAAACAAAGAGGATGGTCAGAATTTGGGGATATAGCTCAGTGGTAGAGAGGCATCTGCCTAGAATCCCCCAGTGAGGGGCTGGGGACAATGCTCAGGGATAGAGTGCCTGCCTAGAATCTCTCAGTGAGGGGCTGGAGACATGGGTCAGCTCATCAGTAGAGTGCTTATCTCTCTTTTTTTATGGCTTATTATTATTATTATTATTATTATTTTTCTATGTGTATGAATGTACTGTCTGCATGCAGGTCTATGTACCTGTGTCGTGCAAGGCCGTGGAGGTCAGAAGAAGGTGTTAGATTCCCCTGGAACTGGAGTTCTCCTGGAATTGGAGTTACAGATGGTTCTCAGCCGCCATGTGGGTGCTGGGGATCGAACCCGGGTCCTCTGCAAGAGCAGTCGGTGCTCTTAACTGCTAGGCCATCTCTCCAGCCCGGTTTATTATTTTTTTAAATATATATTTTGTACAAGATTAGCAAATCTAGACCCGTGTCCCCCCATTCCCCCACTCCACCAGAGCTCATGTATTCTGCCAAACATGCTTTTCATCTCTTTCTGTCTTTCTTGATATTCTCTATGTAGAACTTGACTGTTTTGAGCAGAAATTCACTGTTTCATTCAGTTCTTTGATGCAGTCCTTTCTGTTGTTGTTTCCAATATGCATCACTCCCAACTGCTTGGACAAAAGTTCAAGGGGCCATGCAGAAAAAATGCTTACAACTAGGTAATTGGCACTAGCATCCACAGACGAGGGATACCATTCGTCGTTTGTTTTTCTGGGACTGTGTTACTTCACTCAGCATGATGTCCTCTAGCTACAGCCATTTTCCTGCAAAGCTCATGATGTTGTCTTTCTTTACTGCTGCATAGAACTCCATTGTGTAGATGTTTCTACATTTCTCTATACCCACTCATCAGTTGAGGGGCATTTGGGTTGGTTCCAGCTCCTTGCTATTGTGAAGAGAGCTGAAATAAATATGGCCGTGCATGTATCTGCTCTGCGGTGGGGGTGAGTCTTGGGGTACATGCCCAGGAGTGGTATGGCTGGGTCGGGTGGCAAGTTCATTCCAAGTCTTTCCAGGGTTCTCCACACTGCTTTCCTAGTGGCTGTACGAGTTTAAATTCCCACCAGCAGAGTGGATGAGTGTTCCCCTTTCACCAAACCTCTCCAGCACTTGGTATCACTTGATCCTAGCCAGTTCTTATTGGTAGTAAGAGTAGATGATATCTTAAAGTGGTTTTTTGATTTGCATTTCCTTAATGATTAGTGATGTTTGAACACTTCTTAAGGTGTTCTCAGCCCTCTCTAATTCCTCACTTTTTTTTTTTTTTTTTTTTTTTGGTCTTTTCGAGACAGGGTCTCCCTGTAGCCCCAGCTGTCCTGGAACTCACCTCTGTAGACCAGCTGTCCTTGCTGACTCCAAAGATCCACCTGCCTCTGCCTCCTGAGTGCTAGGATTTTAGCCACAACCCGGCTTCTAATTCCTCACTTGTGAAGTCTATGTTCACTCTCTTTGCTCCATCTATTGAGTGGGTCATTTGTTTTTTTCTTCTTTGTTTTTTGAGTTTATTATTCTGGAAATCAATGCTTTGTCAGATGTTCTGCAGTGAACGTTTCTCTCCACTCGTGGGATTTCTCTTCCTTCCTTTCTTGTTGTTTCTTTTGAGTACAGAAGCTTTTGTAGTTTAATGAGTTCCCATTTGTCAATGTCACCTTAATTCTTGCAACAGCTTCTGTCTGATTTAGGAAGTCTTTTCCTATGCCTATGGCTTGTAGTCTGCTGCCAACTTTTTCTTCTATTGCCTTTAGAGTTTTGGGGTTTCACGTTGAGGTCTTTGATCCATCTGGAGTGCTTTTGTACAGGGCAAGAGGTAGGGGTGTTTATTATTCTTCTACAAGTGGTGATCCAGTTTTGCTAAACACCACTTGCTGAAGATGCTGTCTTTTCTCCATTGTGGGCTTCTTGGCCCCTTGTCAAATATGAGATGGCTGAAATTGTATGTGCTCAAGTTTGGATCTTCAGTTTTGTTACATTGGTCAACTGGTCTGTTTTTGTGCCAGTACCAGGCTGTTTTTATGCTCTAGCCCTGTAGTATAGTTTGAAACTCTGGTACAGAGAGATCCCCCTGTGTTGCTCTTTTACTCAGGGTTGTTGGCTATGTGCTTATTCTTATGTGTGTGGCACTAGACTGTGTGTGTGTGTGTGTGGGAGAGAGAGGAAGAGAGGAGCGAGAGAGATCAGATATTATTATTATTATTTATTATCTTATTATTATTATTGGTCTTTTCGAGGCAGGGTCTCCCTTTAGCTCCAGCTTGTCCTGGAATTCTCTGTAGACCAGGCTGGCCTTGACACTCACAAAGATCCACCTGCCTCTGCCTCCCAAGTGCTAGGATTAAAGGCGTGCGCCACCAGCCGGGGCTCTTTATTATTTTTATGTGTGTGACTGTACTGTCTTGCATGTAGGTTTGTGTACCCGTGTCGTGCAATGCCTCAGAGGTCAGAAGAGGGTGTTGGATTCCCCTGGAACTGGATTGGTTGAAAAAGGTTTTTAGCCGCCATGTGGGTGCTGGGAATCAAACTCAGGTCCTCTGCCAGAGCAGTCGATGCTCTTAACCACTGAGCCATCTCTCCAGCCCCATAAAATACTTTTTATAAAAGTATATTTATGGGGGGCTGGAGAATGGCCTAGCGGTTAGACGGTTAGAGCACCCGACTGCTCTTACAGAGGAATCTCAGGTTCGACTCCCCAGCACCCACATGGCGGCGCGAGAGCCGTCTGAATCGCCAATTCCAGGAGAACTCCAGCTCCAGGGGAATCCGAGCACCCTCTTCTGACCTCCGGGGCGTTGCAACGACATGGGTGCACAGACTTGCATGCAGGCAGTCACATTTACACATACAGAAATAAATAAAAATTAATAAAAAAAAAGTATATTTATGTTAAAGTTCTGGGGAGATGGCTCAGTGGGGGAAAGTGTCTGAGTTCATATCCCCAGACGTCAAGTAAAAGAAGCAGGGTGTGGCAGCAGGTGACGGCAATCACAGCCTTGTGTGGAGAAGCGGGTTTATGGAGACTGGCATGTCCCCGAAGCTCACATCGGCCAGTCAGGCCAGCTAAACTGATGAACTTCACTGAGTGACCCTGTCTCAAAAAATAAAGCAGAGGTGGGGGTACTGGAGAGATGGATCCAAGGTTAAGAGCAGAGGACCCGAGTTCAGTTCTGACCCAGCACCCAGGTTAGGTGGATCACAACTGCCTGCTCCAAAGGACTGATGTCTGCACCTGCACGTACACACACACACACACACACACCACAAACACACCAACAAATACATTTAGAAAATAAAGTAAAAGCTCGGGTGTGGTCGCCATTGCCTTTAATCCTAGCACTTGGGAGGCACGAGGTCAGGTGGTCTTTGTGATGTCAAGGCCAGCCTGGTCTACAGAGTGAGTCCAGGACAGCTGGGGCTACAGGGAACCCTGTCTTGAAAAGACCAAAAAAAAAAAAAAAAAAAAGTAAAAGTAAAAGGTGGGGTGCCATTGAGGAAAATCACCTGACATGATCCTCAGACTTCAACATGCATGTGCAACTGGATGAACATGTTCACACAGTATACACATACACAACATCACACATAGACATATACATTAATATAGAAATCTATCAGCATAATATATTCCTGTAGTTTAACTGTAGCAACTGTATTTAAATACAAAGAGTGACTGGGAAAGACAGAAGAATCTTAGAATATAGAACCTCTCCCCCAACTCACTACATATCCCTGGCTGGCCTGAAACTTGCTATGTAGAACAGGCTAGTCTTATACTCACAGAGATCTGCTTGTCTCTGCCTCCTGAGTGCTGGCATTAAAGATGTATGCTATGATGCTCAGCCTTCTCTTTTATTTATTTTTTTTTGATCTCATGTAGCTCAGGCTGGAGCTGAACTCCTGATCCTCTTGTGCCCCTCAAATCCACGGATTACAGGCATGCACCACCTGGGGTGTGAGCGGCACTGCTGCTTTAAAGCAGTTGATACCAACATAATGAACCCTTATTTTATTTTTTTTTATTTTTGTCCTTTTGAGACAGGGTCTCCCAGGCCCCAGCTGGCCTGGAACTATGTAGACTAGGTGGGCCTTGAACTCAGAGATCCACCTGCGCTGCCTCCCAAGTGCTGGGATTAAAGGCGTGCGCCACCATGCCTGGGAGAAACTCTTTTTTTTTTTTTTTTTTTGGTCTTTTGAGACAGGGTCTCCCTTTAGTCCCAGCTGTCCTGGAACTCACTCTGTAGACCAGGCTGGTGTTGAACTCACAAGATCCCTGCCTCTGCCTCCCCAAGTGTAGGATTAAAGGCGTGCCCACCACCCGCCCGGCGAGAACTTACTTTTAAAAAGGCAAATACATAGCACCTGGAAGGTGGAGGCAGGAGGATTAGAAGTTCAAAGTGCTCTTTGGCTGACTACTGAGCTTGAAGCCAGTCTGGTCTACTTCAGACCCTGTCTCAGACAACAACAACAACTATCCAAATCAAGCCAAAACATGGCTGGAGAGATGGCTTGGTAGTTAAGTTCTGCTCTTGCAGAGGACTAGGGGCTCAGTTCCCAGCATCCACATGGCAGCTCAGAATGGTCTGCAAACCCAGTTCCTGGTCAACTGATGGCCTCTTCTGTGCTCAGTGGGCACTTACATACATGTGGTGCAAATACTTACATTCAGGCACATACAATACATAAAATAAAACAATTTCTTAAGAAAGATTTCTTAATCTTTATTTTATATTTTTTAAATTTTATTTATTTTTTTGTGTATGAGTGTACTGTCTGCATGTAGGTTGCGCACCCATGTCGTGCCAATGCCGTGGAGGTAAGAAGAGGGTGTCGGATTCCCCTGGAACTGGAGTTAAAGACGGTGTCAGCTCTGCCATGGGTTGGTGCTGGAATAACAATCCTGGGTCGTCTGAAGAGCAGTCGGCGTTCTTACCACTGCCACATCCTCTTCAGCCCTTTAATCTTTATTTTTATTTTCTTGGGACAGGGTCTTACTATGTGGCCCTAGTGGGTCTGGAACTTGCTATGTAGACCAGGCTAGTCTGGAACTCACAGATATCCACCTCTGCTTCCTGAGTGCTGGGACCAAAGGTGTGAGCCACCACACCTGGCTAAATAAATATTTAACCTAGGACTAAACAAAAAGGTAAAAAAACAAAACAAAACCCAAAAAACCCAAACCTAAAACAACCCCTCCCCCGATGCACACACAGCAAATCTGGAGCAAACAAAACCTCTAATGTCCCACAGCTTCTCTAACCCCCGCCAACATCCAACATGCTGATACAGTCAGAAGTACCCACATGGAGCTTCGTACTTCTTTTCCCTGCTTGCAGCATCCTGCAAGGGTGACCCTGAAGACTGCCTTCCAGACCCTTCTCAGAAGTCAGAGGCCTTCCCTTCTCTGCACAGCAGGGACTTGCATCTCTTTTCTCTTCCCCATACTACCTGCTTATTACTCAACATAAACCTTGGCCTGAAAGGCCCAAGATAGCAGAAATCCTGTCACCTAAGAGACTCACACTTCTGGCACATAACAGGTGCTCAATAGGGGCTGGAGAGATGGCCTAGCGGTTAAGAGCGCCGACCGCTCTTGCAGAGGACCCGGGTTCGATCCCCAGCATCCACATGGTGGCCGAGAACCATCTGAAACTCCAATTCGAAGAGAACTCCAGTTCCAGGGGAATCCGACACCCTCTTCTGACCTCCGCGGCATTGCACGACACGGGTGCAAAAACTTGCATGCAGACAGTACATTCATACACATACAGAAATAAATAAAATTAATTAAAAAAAAATTAAAAAAAAAACAGGTGCTCAATAAATGCTAATAGGAATAAAAATTAAGGTAACTTTAGATCATAATATATTCCAAATGGGTTAAGTAATATGTACTTTAAAACTATTTTATTTGGGAACCAAGTGTGTTGGCACAAGCCTTTAATCCCAGCACTTGGGAGGCAGAGGCAGGCAGATGTCTGTGAGTTTAAGGCCAGCCTGGTCTACATAGTAAGTTCCAGGCCATCTGGGCCACAGGAACACCCTGTCTTGAAAAGACCAAAAATTTTTTTATTTGAGGCTGGAGAAATAGCTCAGTAGTTAAGAGCATTGGTTACTCTTGCAAATTACCTGAGTTCAGTTCCCAGCACCTATGTAGTGGCTTACAACTGTCCATAACTCTAGGCAATCTGACTTCTTCTGGAAGCCATTGCATGTATGTGGTACACATATATACATGCTGGCAAAATATTCATGGACATAAAATAAAAAGAAACTTTGAAAAGTTAAAATTATTGTGTCTATATGTATGAGTGCATCCAGGCCATGGTGTGGAGGTCAGAGGACAATTTATGGGAGTTGGCTCTCTCCTTTCACCATGCAGGATCCCAGGGATGTGACTTGGGTTGTCAGTCTTGACAGCATGAGAATTTCCCTGCCGAGCCACTGCCCCTAAACATACTTTTAAGCCATTATTGCAAAATATATTTCAAGTAAGCTATATGTCTTTCTACCTACCTATCTACCTGCCTGCCTGCTTGCCTGCCTGCCTACCTATGTATGTATCTACTAACTTACCTATGTACTGAAATGTTTAAATGCTCTAACACCGAGCTCTCTCTCTCTCTCTCTCTCATATATATATATATATATATATATATATATTCCCAGCACAACAGACATTTATTAAGCACCATTATGCCAGAAGCAGTGTATGAAGCAATCCCCATATCTTGCAAGCTTTACTGGAGGAGACATGTAGCAAATGTGGCTATTGAGTTAATAAATCAGAATAATGGGAAAGATGATACCTAAGGAAGGGCTATGTTAAGGCTTTGTACGGAAAGTAGGGGTAAGTATTACGTGCAGAGAAGACTATTTCTGGAGAGTGGCACAGTTTGTGCAAAGGTCCTGCAATGCACAAGATCCAGGGTTTGGGGCCCTCAAGCAAACACCAAGAATTAAAACTCCAGGCCTCCCGCCTCATCTAGCGTCCTGTGAATGAAATCCCAACTCTTTAGACCTAGGCCAGGCAGCATTTAGGCTGGGGCCCAGATGCGGCACCACACCCCACTGCTCTGATCTTCCCGGACCCCCCTACAGGCCCCGCCCCCAAGCCGTGCCCCCCCATTCCCAGCCCCGCCCAGACCACCCGCTCTGCTTCTTTATAGGAGAGCTAGGTGAGCTTCGGGTTCTGGTTGGCTGATACGTCCGTCTGTTAGGGCGAAGGCCTTGATAACCCGGCCCGAGCTTCGAGGGGGCGGGCTCCGAGTGGTGCTGGCGCGGCAGAGCTTCAGATTCAGGTAACGTTCCAGCTTGCGGGGATACCCACGGAGGGTCCAGCAGGGGAAACTGAGGCCGCATCTGACCAGGAGGGGCGCTGTGCATCCAGTCCCTTCTCTGGGCTCGCAGCGCTGCTACGGGGTGGGTGCCGAGTCCTTCGACCGAGACCGCAGGTGGGCAGGGAGCCGAGAGGCGAGGGAGGCTCTGGATTCCACAGGTCGTCACCGCGCAACCGTCCAGGACAAAATTTGGGTGCTTGTGAGCTCCCTGATGCCCCAGCCGCCTTGGGAGTCTTCCTTAGAGTTAGGTTGAGGACCTGGAACTGACCCTCCCGCGCGAGACTTTGTGCAAGGGGGGTAGGGTGGAGGAGGCGGGTGATGCGGAAACTATGTTGGGAGGAGGGATGGACGCCCCCGGACTCGCAGACAATGGGCAGCGGATGGAACCGCCCAGTGGCCTTTCCTGTAGGAAACTGCCCTGTCTTTGCGAAGCTGACCTGGTTGTGTGTGATGAGGGTGGGGGTGATGACCTTAGAAATCTGTGTCCTACCATTATGCACTCCCCGCCCGGCACATCCACTATGGAAGGGGTGCCACCACCTACAGTCTTAGGCCAGAACCTGGATGCGCACAGCATGCTGTGTTCCCCATCCTTCGGGCTTCCTGATCACAGCTCTGAGTCCTGAAATAGTTCCAGGGGCGGGAGTGGGGGCGTGTGGTTTCAGCTCTGATGGTCTAATGAGGGGGTCTCAGTCTGGGGATCCAGATTTAGCTGTGACAGCCAGGCAGGAAAGAAAAAGGGTAGCTAGGAGCTCCACTCCAGGGAGGCAGCGCTTGCAGGGCAGTCCAGGTGTGGGCCTGCCCCCATAGCACTCCTCAGTCCCCAGTCAAGGACCCAGGCAAAGACTGACATGTTCTGGCAGAAAGGGCTATACCTGGCCTATGCTCCCTGCCCCTTCTGAGGACGGCAAGAGGATCTTTAAAATAATAATAATAATAATAATAATAATAATAATAATGCCTGTAATTCCAACTACAGGAGAGGTTGAGATAAGATGATTAATTTATTTTTGTTTTTACTTTTATGTGTATGAGTGTTTAAAAAAAATTTTTTTTTTGAGACAGGGTCTCCTTATACCCCAGCTGGCCTGGAACTCCCTCTGTAGACCAGGATGACCTTGAACTGACAGAGATCCGCCTGCCTCTACCTCCCAAGTGCTGGGATTAAAGGGATGCGCCACCACGCCTGCACAACTTTATTTAAAGTATTTTTAAATCTTTTAAAAATTATTTATTTATTATTTTTTATGTGTATGAATGTACTGTTTGCATGTAGGTTGGTGCACCCGTGTCGTGTCGTGCAATGCTGCAGATGTCAGAAGAGGGCGTCGGACTCCCCTGGAATTGGAGTTAAAGATGGTTCTCAGCCGCTATGTGGGTGCTGGGAATCGAACCCGGGTCCTCTGCAAGAGCAGTTGGTGCTCTTAACCACTGAGCCATCTCTCCAGCCCCCACAACTTTATTTTTACGTTTACCAGTATATTGGCTGCATGTATGTAAGTGCACCTGTGTCGTGCAATACCCACAGAGGTCAGAAGAGGGAGTCAGATCACCTAGAACTGGAGTTATGGGTGGTTGTTAGCCACCATGTGGGTTGGGAACTGAACCAGGGTCCTCTGCAAGAGCAGTCAGTGCTCTGAACTGCTGGCCAACTCTTGAGCACCATGAAGATCAACCTTAGAGGGCTTAGGTTAATATGTGTAAGTTACTCTTAAACTGACCCATAATAAAGGACAAAAATGAGGATGTAGCTCAAGTGGCAGAGTGCTTGCATGGGAAGCCTGAAGCCTTGGGTTCCATTCCCAGAATTGTATAAACAAGGAGTGGTGTATTACATTTCTATCATTTTGGAGATGAAGGCAGGAAGATCAGGAGTCATCCTCAATTCCATATAGAGTTGGAGGCCACCCCATCTAAAAAAAAAAAATCAAAACCAAATAAATGGCAAAAATATTGCTATTTAGTGCCCTGATACTCTCTCCTCAGATCTCTGTGAAGCCTTCAGGTCTGGCTGTTCGAGCTGGCCTGGATCTTAGAGATGACCAGCAGCTGTTTTCCCTGTCCTAGGCCTTGGAATGTGGGTGCGAGCACATCACTGGAATAGGGGGCTGACGGCTCTGAGTCACTCACCAGCTGTGTGAAAGGTGGTTCCAGACCCCTAACCCTCGGTCCAGGCTATTTTTAGGGCCCAGCTCTTCCCTGGCAATTTCCTGAAAACAAGTTTCGAGAGGCACTGGCTGTCCTCCCTGCTGCCCTGCAGGCCTGTTCCCTTGCAGCTGGTGTGAGGGGACAGGAAGCAGCTGCTGGAGAACTGACGGGGAAAAGGCTCAGCCAGGGGTGGGGTGGGAGACGCCAGAGATTCAGGTTGGACTGGGAATAAAGGGAAGAGGAGGAGGGGAAGGAAGAAAAGATGAGTGGAAGGGGGTGCTCCCAGCAGTGGAGAGGGTGATGAGTTAGGCATGCTGGTAGGTGCTGAATGGCTAGTAGGGTCTGGCATTCAGGTGGCCACTGGCAGTACAAGAATCTGGAAAGGGTGGCTGGGGTTTCAGATGGTTACAGCAGAGAGGCAGAGAGCCAGGAGAGGACCACTATCAGGCAAGAGTGGTAGCTTGACTGGGCACTATAGGCAAGAGGTGGGCAGAGTCCAATCTGAAAGTTTTTTCCCATGGGCATGGACTTAGTTGCTTTCATGACTCAGTTTTCTCATTTGTAAAATGGGAATGATAAGCCGGGCTTGGTGGCGCACGCCTTTAATCTAGCACTTGGGAGGCAGAGGCAGGCAGATCTCTGTGAGTTCAAGGCCAGCCTGGTCTACAGAGTGAGTTCCAGGACAGCTGGGGCTACAGGGAGACCCTGTCTCGAAAAGAAAAAAAAAAAAAAAAAAAATTGGGAATGATAATCCGTGTTGCAGAGTTCTTTGGGGTCACATTTAAGCAGACAGAGCACAGAGCAGGCAGTCAGCAAGCCACTTTCTGCTCCTTGAGGGCTTTCAATGTGGGTCCTCCAATGTCCCATCATTCCCTTCTTGTTTGTGTGTGTGCGTGTGTGTGTTTCCTGTACATGCCCTCTTGAATTTGTGGTGTTAGATGCTGAGGACTGAGCCCAGGTCCTCATGCATGCTAGGTAACTGCTGTGCCACTGAGGTACATCCTAAGCCTCCTTCAAACCAAAGTTCTGGACTTATATTTGATCTTGTTAAAAATTCCATTTCTGGGGGGCTGGAGATGGCTCAGTGGTTAAGAGCACCAACTGCTCTTGCAGAGGATTGAGGTTCGATTCTCAGCACCCACAGGGTGGCTAAGAACCGTCTTTAAGTCGGGTGTGGTGGTGCACACCTTTAATCCTAGCACTTAGAAGGCAGAGGCAGGTGGAACTCTGTGAGTTCAAGGCCAGCCTGGTCTACATAGTGAGTTCCAGGCCAGCTGGGGCTACAGGGAGACCCTGTCTCAAAAAGACCACCACCACCACCAAAAAATTTAATTTCCTATGGTCCAATTCCCTTTCCTTCTCCCTTTACCCCCTCTTCCCATTTCTTTCTGAGATAGTTTCAGTATATAGCTGAGGCTGGCGTAAAACTTGCTTTGTAGCCCAGAGTGATCTTGAACTCACCTTCTACTTCAGCCTTCCCACCGTTAATATTACAGGTGTGTACCACCATGCCTGGTCTTTTCTTTTCCTTATCGCCTTCCCTTCCTTTTTAAATTTATATTTATTTATTTATTTATTTTTGAGACAGGGTCTCTGTGTAGCCCCAGCTTTCCTGGAACTTACTATGTAGATCAGGCTGGCCTTGGACTCACAGAGATCCACCTGCCTCTGCCTCCCGAGTGCCGGGATTAAAGGCATGTGCCACCATGCCCGGCCTAAGATGGTTCTTAGCTGCCACATGGGTGCTGGGAATTGAACCCGGGTCCTCTGCAAGAGCAGTCAGTGCTCTTAATTGCTAAGCCATCTCTCCAGCCCCAAAACATTTTATTTTTTAATTTTATGTGTATGAGTGTTTTGTCTGCATATATGTAAGTGCATTGTGTGTGTGAAATGCTGACAGAGGCCAGAAGAGGGTATTGGGTAGCATGGAACTGGAGTTATGGAAAGTTGTTAGCTGTGATTGAACCTGAAACCTCTGGAGGAATACAGCAAGCCTTCTTAACCACCAAACCATCTCTCCAACACCCTTTCTTAATTTTTATTTAATTATTTATAATTTTTATTTTATGTGTATGAGTGTATTGCCAGCAGGTATGTAAGTGCACCTGTGTTCTGCAATGCCTTCGTAGGCCAGAAAAGGGTGTTGGATCTCCTGGAAACTGGAATTATGGATGGTTGTTAGCCATCACATGGGCACAGGGAACTGAACCTGGGTCCTCTCCAAGATCAGCCAGTGTTCTTAACTACTGAGACAGCTCTTCAGCCTCCCTTTCTTAATTTAAAAAAAGATTTATTTTATGTGTATGAGTGTGCGCATCCATGTATGTATGTGCACCATGTTCTTGCCTGTGGAGGCCAGAGGAGGGTGTTAGATCTCTTGCAACTGGAGTTTTTTTTTTTTTTTTTTTTTGTGTACGAGTGTACTGTCTTCCTGTAGGTTGGTGCACCTGTGTCATGCAATGCCTCAAGAGGTCAGAAGAGGGCATCGTATTGCCCTGGAACTGGAGTTAAAGATGGTTCTTAGGCGCCATGTAGGTGCCATGTGGGTGCTGGGAACTGAACCCAGGTCCTCTGCAAGAGCAGTCTGTGCACTTAACCGCTGAGTCATCTCTCCAGCCCGCAAGTGGAGTTTCAGGCAGGGTTCTCTGCAGCTGCTCTTAAGTGTTGAGCCCTGTCTCCAGCCCCGTTTGCTTTCTTTTTTGAGTCAGGGTATCATGTGTCTCAGGCTAGCTCAAAGTCTGTATGTTGCTGTGGATGGTGTTGAACTCCTGACCCTCCTGCCTTTATTTCCCAAGGCTAGGACGGTAGGCATGTACCTCAGGCCTGGTTCTGTGGTGCTGGGGATGGAACCTAGGGCTTCATGCATGCTAGGCATGTACTCTTAACAGAATTTAATCCATATTTTCTGGTGGTGCTGCAAATGAAACCCAGGGTGCATGCTAGGCAAGTGCTAGACCACCAACCCAAATTCCTCCTTCCAGCCTCTCACATGCTTCAAGCCAAGCCTCTGTTATGTCACCTGAAGTGTCACCTTCCCTGACCCCCTCATGGATAGCCACAGCTTTGTCTCCTCAGGTGTTTGTGTTTCTGCTATCAACTCTTACAAACAAGAAGAGCGTTCTATGCCACTGCACTAGAGACATTCCAGAGGCAGGTATTCATCAGTTGCACTGCTGAGGTATCCAGGTTTAAAGTCTCCATCATTCCTAGAAGGGTTTTGCAAGTAACCTTGTTCAAAATTACAATGCCAGGGCTGGGTGTGGTGATGTGCGCCTTTAATTCCAGCACTTTTGAGGCAGAGGCAGGTGGACCTCTGTGAGATTGAGGTCAGCCTGGTCTACACAGCAAGTTCCAGGCTAGCTGAGGCTACAGGGAGACGGTCTCAAAAACCAAAACCAAATCAAACCAACAAAAATCCAATGCCCAATTATGTCTTCTCTGTGCTTCTCAGAATCGTAGATGTATTTCTTGTCTGAATGTAATTCATACAGCATGCACAAATTCTTAGATTCCACCCCTAGCATGCCAGAAAATTTCGATTTCTGGAGTGAGGAGGGAAGACTGGGGTGTGAAAGAGAGGAGGGAGAGGACCTGGGGGATGGAGCAAGGTGGGAAATCTCTTCTCTGTTTGCTCAGTTTCAATGGTGAGCCCCAGATATCAAAGCCTGACAGGACCCGTACCCCCCCCCTCTCACTTCTCTGGGAACCTTTTTCCCCCAAGGTGTCTGGCGGCTACTCCAGGAAACATGGCCAAGTTTGCCCTGAATCAGAACCTGCCCGGTGAGTGTGCAAAATGAGACAGATGTGTGTACACAGACCTAGTGTATGTGTGTGGAGAGTCTAGCAGGTCCTTCTTTGAACACAGTGGCTAATGAGCCTTAAAACCCACCCATGGCACCCTCCATAAAATAATACCCCAGCTCTCCTTGGTGGCCTGGGAGACACTCCCCGGCCACTGTGACCCTCCGCCCATCTGTCCAGTTCCTTTTCCCGCTCCCGTCACTCTCCCGGGGACAGCCTAGTTCCACTCGCTGTCACTCTCCAGCTGCCCGTACTCTCTAGTGGCTTCCTTGGGCTTTTTTTCTTTTTGGCAACTTCTGCCTTTGCAGCGGCCACCTCCAAGTTCCCTCACGGGAAATCTTTGACAGGAGAGCCAAAATTGGGCTCTTTCGGTAATTCTTATTTCACATTATTATTGCTGCCTTGAAAGTCATTTGAAATGTGTCTATTTATGGCTTGCAAGAAGGTCCTGATGTAGTATTCCGAGCTTAGAAATGTATTTGCTATCTAGTAGGTGCTCAGTAAACCTTTGATTGCTTTATCTGGGTGTAGACATGCCTGGGAGCCTTGGGGGGTGGCCACGCACAATGGCAACCGCACAGGTGCATCACAGGGTCAAGGAGTGGCTTGGCTCCCCCTCTCTCCCTATGCTTATGCCGCAGACCTGGGCGGTCCTCGCCCGTGTCCAGTTCCCATCGGGAGCGCACGCAGCCCGAGCTCTCCCTACTCGGTGGAGACGCCCTACGGCTTCCACCTGGACCTGGATTTCCTGAAGTACGTGGAGGAGCTGGAGCGCGGCCCCGTCTCCCGCAGAGGCCCAGGACCCCCTCCCGCACGCCGCCCGCTCCCGTCCCGGACGGGTCTCGCGGGCGCGCGCAGCCCTGGAGCCTGGACCTCCAGTGAATCCCTGGCCAGCGACGACTGCGGAGCTTCGGGCGCACTCTCTCCCGGGCTCTCCTTGCCTCCCCTGTCGCCGCGCTCCTTCCAGCGCAACCCGCGAGTCGAGCTCACGCTCCAGGAAACCAGTCGCCGGCTGGAGCAGGCACAGGCGCGGGAACGCTCCCTCAGCCCGGGCCGCGCCGCCTCCCGCAGCCCCCGGGAGTCAGGCTGCAACAGCCCCGCCTCTAACCCCGCCCTGGCCTCGCCGGGCCCTGCCCAACTGCAGTCGGTGCGCGAGCAGATGGCCGCGGCCTTGCTGCGCCTGCGCGAACTCGAGGACCAGGCGCGCGCTCTGCCCGAGCTGCAGGAGCAGGTGCGCGCGCTGCGCGCCGAGAAGGCGCGGCTACTGGCCGGGCGCGCGCAGCCGGAGCCAGACCGGGACAAGCTAGCTCAGCTGCGCCGCCTCACCGAGCGTCTGGCCGCCTCGGATCGAGGCGTCCGCTGCAGGGCCAGCCCCCGGCCTGACGATCCGGACGAGTGGGCTGCGAGGTGCAGCGAGGGTGCGCTGCAGGTCCTCGATCGGGAGTCTAGGACACCAGATGGGGAACCCCAGACCCGGGAGGCGGGCATCGAGGTCGTGCCCGAGACCCGAGAGGAAGATGCCCAGGCAGTACCTGAGACCCAAGAGGCTGGCGTGGAGGTGGTCCCCGAGACCGTGGAGGTGGACACGTGGGTGACCGAGGAGCTCCTGGGGCTGCCCGAGGCCGCAGAGCGCGAGCTGGAGCTGCTGCGCACCAGCTTGGAGCACCAGCGCGGGATGAACGAGCTCCTGCGGGGCCGATTGCGGGAGCTGGAGGAGGCTGGAGAGGCTGCGGAGGCGGCCGCTGTGGCCAGATCCCAGGCTTTCGAGGCCGCCACCCAGACCACCTGGGGTTGTGCTGAGAAGACCACGCAGACCCACCTCCTAGCGGAGGCCCCTTCCCTGACTCCGGAGAACCCATCCAGACTCCTGGATGGAGACAAGGAGGTGGCCCCTGCTGGTGAGTCTCCACCTTGTTGACCCCTGGCCTGCCAGGCTTCTGAGGTCAACTCAGCACCCTTATGTGATTCCCTACCAGGCATCCTCAAATCCATCATGAAGAAGAAAGATGGTACGCCAGGTGCCCAATCTAGTCCAGCACCCAAGAACCTGCAGTTCGTTGGAGTCCTCAACGGAGAGTGAGCGCTTTCTCCCCTCCCCTGACAGCAGCTGCAGGGACTAGATGGGGCCTGAATCCCAGCTCTGTCTCTGCTTAAATCCTAGTCTTGGCGGCCCTTCCAGAAGCCAGGCATGGTGGCACACCTTTAGTCTCAGCACTTGGGAGGCCGGGGCAGGTGGATCGCTATGAGTTTGAGGCCAGACTGGTCTAGAGGCCAGCAGCCAGAGCTACATAGTGAAAAGAAAGCAGAGCAAAACACAACATAAAACACCAAGTGCAAAACAAAATCCAGGCCCACTCCCATCCCGCAGGACCCTCGAAGAAGGCCGTGGGGAAGCTTAGCAGACATCTCCTGCCTTGTTCCCAGGTATGAGAGCTCTTCTAGCGAGGATGCCAGTGACAGTGTCAGCGAAGATGGCACCGCCGAAGCCCCCAGGAGCAGCTCTTCTGGATCAGATGATGGTGGCGGGGGATCTGACCCTGGTACGGCTGGACCTCCCAATGACGGAGATCCCCGGGACCCCCAGGTTGAGGCAGACACAGACCCAGAGCCAAGGGCAGGAACTCAGGGCAGGTGAGCGTGCTTTGGGTCAGGAGTGGTGATGGCTGCCCCCCTCCTCTTCGCCACTGTCCTGGATCCCGAGCCTAGCCTGGCCTCCCCGGCAGGTGCGAGCTCAGCCCACGTTTAAGGGAGGCGTGTTTTGCTCTGAATCGGCAGTTGGTCCGGCCCCGTGGAGCCACCAGAGACGGCGTGAGTGTGGGGAAAGCCCTTCCACGGAGATGGTGCGGCCCGGCCCAACTCGGCTGCCGTCCTCTTAGGCTACAGTAGGAGCACCAACTTTTATTCCCTCTTACTAGGGACCTCCCCTGGCCCTAAGCTCATCAGGGGATACCCTGACAGCTCTTACCTTTTCCTAGTCACCCACCCCCAGGGCCCCACGTACTGTACTGATCAAAGCCCCAGCTCCTATTGCATGGCTCCCTAAGGGCAAACAGCTCCGATAGCCTGGTGAATGCAGAGTTCTGTCTGTCCTCCTGGGCCTAGGAATCCCACTTACACTACTTTCTTTTTGAAAACAGTGTGGGGCCCCAGCTCTCCACCTGGGTTCTCCTGGTCTCCCTACTGGGCAAGGATTAGCCTTCCTTGCCTGCTTGGATCGCTAAAGAAGTCTTGGGTGTGTGTAGGTGTCCCGCGCACACCTTTTCCTCACCATTGACCTTTGTCCTTGTCCGGACAGACTGCAGCACGCCTTGTGGCCCAGGAGTGGTTTCGGGTGTCCAGCCAAAAGCGCTCTCAGGCTGAGCCTGTGGCTGGGGTGCTGAGAGGGGTGAAGAGCTTGGGGCCTGAGCTGCTGGCACACGTGGTGAACCTGGCTGATGGGAATGGAAACACAGCCCTGCACTACAGCGTGTCTCATGGGAACCTGGCCATCTCCAGCCTGTTGCTAGATACGGGTCAGAGCCTCTCTAGGGGAGGATGGGAGACCAGGGAGGGAATCAGGGCTATGGAGAGGAAGGCCAGGGTGGCCAAAGCTGGGGAAGTTTAAAGGTGAAGAAAATGCTGAGAGCAATGGGGTCACTGGACCTCCACGTTATTTTGGTAGATTGCTAAGCCCGAGAGACAGAGAAGATGAACGCGAGTGTGTGTGCACATGTGCCATAGGTCAAGTCTGGCGGCTTCCTCTATGGCTCCCCACTTTATTTTCTGAGGCTGGGATCCACCTGTTTCCATCACTCTAGCCTCAGGGTTTAACATGCACCATGTATTCAGCTTTTATGTGGGTGCTGCAGTTCCAGGTCTTCATGCTTGCAAAGGAATTGCTTTTCCGAATTAAGCCATTTTCCCAGACACAAGGCTTTTTGGTTTGTTTCAGCCCCATGTGCAAAGGGGGTAGTGTGGGCTGTCCAGTCTTCCCCTCCCAAAACACCCAGCTTTAAGATCACACCTCAAATTAGCATTTGGTTGCTCATATGTGAGTGTGATGCATGGCAAGGCCTCCCTCACTGGACAGATCACATCCCTGGATGTCCAGGTGATACTCCCTGAACACCAGCGTCCATCCTCTAGGGGGTCACTCCCTGGTTGGAGCTTTGACCCCACCACCTCAGGATAGAGTCCTGCTCCCTCCTTCACCAGCTTGCTCAACTCTGCCTCAACTCCCTCTGATGCAGTGATTTGCACGCCAGGACTTGTGTACTTATCATACCTACCTGGAAACAGCAGTGCTGCCGTGAGCGCTCCAGATGTGCCCACCAGGTAGCAGGGCCCTCAGTCAGTCACCAGTTTCACTGCTAGTCCTCCCCAAGCCTCTGGTTTCTGTTTCTTGACCTTCACTGCTCCCTGACCTCTGCCCCACACCAGACTTACACCTTGACATCAGCATGGCATACAGTAAACTGCCTCCAGAGTGCTGGGACTAAACTTACATCATCACAACTGGCCTTTCTTTTCCTTCTTCAGAGGCAGGGTTTCATTATCTAACCCTGGGTAGCATCGACTTGCTTAAGTAAACCAAGCGGTCCTCTACCATTGAGTGCTGGAATTACACACCTGGTAAATTCTCCAGTGTTCCTTGAATCTGTGGAAGCAATTAGCAAATAAAGACTGGGGAGGAAGGAGCATGTGCATCCATGAGGACCTGGGCTGGAACTCCCAGCACCTATTTAATAAAAAGCTGCTGGTACCTGTAACCCTGGCATTATGGGTGGAGACAAGACCGCTGAGCCTTGGTGGAAGACACTGGATGCCCTCTGGCTTCTGCACATGGGCTAAAGCTCAGTTGGTAGTGCTGGGGAGGTGGATGCAGGACTACAGGTTTATGGTTATACAGGAAGTCTGAGGCCAGCCAGGTTCTGTGAGACCTCCCTCAAACATAAACCTCAGGAGGAAGCTCCTTGTGATACTTGCCTACATATCATTCATGAGGCATGAGAACCCATCCTGTTCCACCCAAAAAGAGCAAAATTCCAGGGGCTGGAGAGCTGGCTTGGCAGTTAAGAGCACTGACTGTTCGTGCATAAGACCTGGGTTTGATTCCCAGCACCTACATGGTGGTTAAAAAACCGTAAGAAACTCCAGTTCTAAAGAATCTGACACCCCAGTCATTCATTGCATGACACTGGGTCACTTACATGCAGGCCTGACATTCATACACATAAAATACTTAACCAGCATTTGGGAGGCAGAGGCAGGAGGATCTCTGAGTTCCAGGCTAGCCTAGTCTACATAGTGAGTTCCAAGCCAGCTGGGGCTACAGGGAGACCCTGTCTCAAACAGGCATTTGAAGACTGGAGGGAGCTGAGGACCAACCCTTCTCCCTCCTAGGGGTCTGTGAGGTCAATCACCAGAACAGAGCTGGCTACTCAGCACTTATGCTGGCTGCACTTACTTCTGTGGGACAGGAAGAGGAAGACATGGCTGTGGTTCAGAGACTCTTCAGCATGGGTGATGTCAATGCCAAGGCTAGCCAGGTGTGTGGATACTGATACTCTTGATGGATCCCACAGAGTCAGTTGAAGTCCTCAAACCTATTTTTCTCCCCAAGCCCACCCCAGTTTTACCCTCCTTGCCCCAGACTGGACAGACAGCTCTCATGCTGGCCATCAGCCATGGCCACCAGGACATGGTGGCAGCCTTGCTGGAGTGCGGCGCTGACGTAAATGCACAGGATGCTGATGGGGCCACAGCACTGATGTGTGCCAGCGAGTATGGACGTCTGGATACTGTCCAGTTGCTGCTGGCCCAGCCAGACTGTGACCCAACCATCCTAGATAATGTGAGCCACTACCACGGGCCCAGAGTGAGGGGTGGCATGTGCCTTCCTGCAGCACAGGAACCTGATACCCTGACGTTCCTCAGGAGGGTACCAGTGCCCTGGCCATTGCCCTGGAAGCTGAGCAAGATGAGGTGGCTGCACTGCTCCATGCCCACCTGACCTCAGGCCAACATGATGCCCAGGTAAAAACACACCCCTCCAAGATGAGGTGGCCGCATTGCTCCGTGCCCACCTGACCTCAGGCCAACATGACGCCCAGGTAAAAACACACCCTCCAAGATGAGGTGGCCGCATTGTTCCGTGCCCACCTGACCTCAGGCCAACATGATGCCCAGGTAAAAACACCCCTCCAAGATGAGGTGGCTGCATTGCTCCGTGCCCACCTGACCTCAGGCCAACATGACGCCCAGGTAAAAACACACCCTCCAACTTAGGATTCTACAGAAGGAAACCAACCTGGCTCAGATCACACATGAAAAGCATACCCCAGCTAACCTATTACAGGAACATTCCTATCAGAAGGAAAGGAGCTGTGATGTAGGGAGAGGTGCAAAGTACCATATCCCAGAGCCAAAAGCCTGGTGGCTGGCTGAGCTCACCCAGGCAGGGACAGAGGTTGGCCCTGGGAGAAGGTCAAGGCAGCAAGCACAAAGCTATCCTTGCCATTTTCGTGTCCAAATGCTCCTCACCTATTTACCCTGCTGTAGAGAGGTGGGAATGAGATCCACCTGCCTGTGTCTCCCAAGAGCTGGGCTTAAAGGCGTGCGCCACCATGCCCTGAAAGGTCAAACATTCTTAAGCCTGGGGGTTGGAGCTGAAACCCTCCACGCCTTCGGCCTGCAAGGTCACATTGTTTGTTTTCTCTCCCTAGGCCCAAACACCCCCAGAGTCTCCCACAGCCACACCTGGCAAAGGAGGATGCAGTGATGACATGGGAGACCCCCAACCTTAGCGAGCTCCTCTTACCCCTTCCCCCACCCACCACAGAAGGGTGCAAGGGAAGGGTAGAGGTGGGGGCTGAGGAATGACCCGGTTCCCCACCTACTCACTCTGTAAAAACACCTCTCCTAATAAAACATTTCCACCAAACTTGCATTTTGTGGGGGTGCCAGTGGTGGGGAGGGAGGGTCAGTGCACTGGAGTCATAGAAGCAGAAGTTATGTGTGGTAGCATTCAGGAAGCAAAGGCAGGGCTGCAAAGTCAAAGCCAGCTTAGGCCACAGGAGAGGAATCCTAACTAGACATCCTAGACAAAACAAACCGGCCTTAACTTACAATACAAACGTTTTATTTAACAGTGGCAGGTCGTCTCGTGGGCCAAATGGTGGATATCCAGAACCCTGTAAATAGACCCAAGCATTAGACAGTCCTTCCTGCCAGTCTTGCAGATCCTTTCTGGCTCTCAAGACCCCCTTACCCAAGGAACCCTTTACCTACCAGCAGCCATGTTTAGCGAAGCCTCCGAGCCTCTCTTTCCGATTCCAACAGGGTGAGCACATCACCCTCTCGCACTGGGCCTTTCACATTTCGGATAATGGAGCGGCTGGTGTCGTCCATAAATTCTACCCGTACCTATGGGCCCACCAGGAGAAGAGTTAGGGGTGAGGTATTATGCTACTACTAAGGTAGAAAAGCAACACTGATTCATACAGCCTAAGTACACAGAACTTAAGACAGTTAAAGGGGAATGTCAGAGGCCAAGAGAACAAGGTGCATATTAGTCTAGGTCTGTGAAGGTCTAGGAGACCATGGGCATGCTAAAAGGACAGGTGTGCAACACCACCCCTGGGTTTTCTTGCACGACATCCCCCCTCCCTGGAGCCTCACTATTTAGCTCTGGGAAGTCACCAGTCTGTTTCTGTGGAGATTAAGGGTGTGTGCCACTATGCCCCCTGATTTTTTCCCCCCCTTTTTCGAGACAGGGCCTGACTCTGTAGCCCAGGCTGTCATTAACTCCCAGTGATCTTGAGTGCTGGAATTACAGGATACACCCCCTCTGTAAGGGGTAACTTTGGGCAGCAAGGAATAGGGGCTCTAGCTCAGGCTAGCTAGCCTCCACCTCTCTGATGAGATGACAAGATAATACCTCACCACCCTAGGGTTACTTGGTGCGGAGGATCCTGCAAGCACTCTATCAAGCCGAGTTCCAGCCTCTTTTTGAGATAGGGTGTCTTTGAGCTGGCCAGCAACTCACTATGAACTCTCAGAGATCCGCCAGCCTCTGCCTCTCGAGTGCTGGGATTAATGGCGCGCGCCACCACACCTTACTAATTTTTCGAGACAGGATCTCATTCTGGCCTAGGCTTGCCTGAAACTCCCCGTGAACCTCCCGAGAAGTTAATTGAGTTACAGGCAGGGTCTACCATGCGATTCTGTTGTGTGTGTTGGGGGGCGGGGGAAGACTTTCGGTCTGCCCAGGGAAGCTCGCTTAAAGGCCTGTGTCACAAAGCCCGGGTGAAGTGGGGTCTTCAGCAGGGCTCACACACTAGGAAGGTGCCGGGTGTCACCACCCACTCACCTGCGTGCACTGTCCCTGCGAACCGGTCCTGCCCAGCACTTTGGTTACCTACAGGCAAGAAGTGACAGTCAGACCTGACCCGCCCAGCTTTCTTTCCTTATCTCTCCTTTGCCCGGTGTCTAAAAACCCGCAGTCTCCTTACCCTGGCCAGCTTGATGGGCTGCACACGACTCGTGTCCATGATGGCGGCGATCTGGCGGAGAGGAGTCACGTGGGCTGGGGAGAGCTTTTATACTAGGCTCTGATCACGCCCATTCCCACGAGAACGTGCGCGCCTCCCAACATGCCCCGCGTAGACGTCACCTACGCGAGAACTCGCGCGCCTCCCAGCAACCCCTGCGTCCGACGTCACTCGCGCCCTTCAGCGCCGAGGAAACATGGCGTCTGCTACTCGTATTATACAGAAGCTGCGGAACTGGGCGTCCGGGGTGCGCGAGCATGGCCGGGCATCATAAGGGTCCTGGGTACCCCCGAACCTAATTCCGCTTCTCATCACCTTCTCTCTGCTCGGAGTTTCCAAGATCCCCCATTCGTGACTCACGTCCAACTCAGGCCTGGGATCCCCTCGGCGCTCTACCTTTGCTTTGGGTCGCCTGGATCTAGCTTCCTCCTGCTTTTCCTCTTCCTTCTCCTTACCTTCCTCTCCTCTGCACCCTTCACTTGTTCCCCACGTCCCACTCAGACACGGGTACTTTGGCTTTGGATCGCGTGGTCTTGGTTGTCTCCTCTTCCTCCATTTTTTTTTTAAATTAAATTTCCGGAGAAAATTAACAGGGCAGGCAAGTTGTGAATCAGGCAAGATGTAAATCTTGGCAGTTGCCGGGAAGTGGGTCCAAGAAAACGGGCAGTTTAAGCAGTGGAGGTCAGCAAGCAGCTCCACGGGGGCTGAAGGGGCGGGTTTTTAGGGTGAGATTGTCAGAGCAGGCTTGCTTATATGACTTTGACATCCCAAGAAGACAGAAAAGGAAAAGTCAACACGTTGAGTTAGCACTTGGAAAAGCCGGTAAACAGCGGAGCAGGTCTGTAAGCGACTGGCCCAGCTTTCTTCCTCATCTTGCTGGGCCCACGTTCGTGATTGTGCATCATTTCCCTTGTTCATCAACTGGCCACCCCTGTTCCCTAACCTCTCCTGGGGTACCCAGCCAGACTGACCTCTCCTCTCCTCCCTCCCACAGCAAGACCTGCAGGCGAAGCTGCAGCTGCGCTACCAGGAGATCGCTAAGCGGTGAGCAGCCCCTGCTTGCTGCTATCCCCACTCGCCGCATCGGCCTTTTCTTCCACCAAAGCCCAAATCCACGTTCTTTAAAAATTTCTGGGAGCACCAAGCAGAGACCTGCTTTCAACCTCCTGCCAGGCCTGTGGAAGCCTTTAACTTTGTTGGATGTTCTGTGGAGCTGACCTTTGGTAGGATAGCTAGAGGAGGATTACATTCTGTGTTAGAATCGTGGGTAAAATTTGCAGTCTTCATTGTGGCCTTGCATGCTAAGTGTTTCATCTTCAAGCTACAGATGAAGAAAGGTGAGACTCTGGAAGGCTAAGTCATTGCTTCAAGTCACTTAGAAGCTAGAAGGTAACAACAGCTGGGAGTTGAACCTCAGTGTCTTGATTTTTGAACTCATTTGTGTTCACAAATCTCTGCCATGTCCTCACCTTTTTAGATGCCAGTATGAACAAAGTTATTTTGGGCGAGTAGGGTGGGGTTTCCTACTTAAGCATCAGAGGGAGCTAACTTTTTTTGTTTTTAAAATTTTTATTTTCATTATTATTATTATTATTTGGCCTTTTTGATCTGTAGTCCCTGTGGAACTCACTATGTAGGCTGGCCTTGAATTCACAGAGATCTGCCTGCCTCTGCTTCCCAAGTGTTGGGGGTTAAAGGCATGCACCACCGAGTTTGGCTCTTATTTTTAATTTTTAAAATTTTATGTATGTGAGTGTATTGCCTGGATGTGTGTAAGTGCACCTGTATAAACTGCAATGTCTATGGAGTCAGAAAGAGGGTGT
Organism: Rhizomys pruinosus; assembly: GCA_009823505.1. Taxonomy (NCBI): domain Eukaryota; kingdom Metazoa; phylum Chordata; class Mammalia; order Rodentia; family Spalacidae; genus Rhizomys; species Rhizomys pruinosus. Next base: position 9,611 of record VZQC01006355.1, on the reverse strand, counting down.
TGGATTCCCTAGGAACTGGAGTTATGGATGGTTGTTAGCTATCCATGTGGGTGCTGGGAATTGAATCTGTAAGAGCAGCCAATAAATAGTCTTAACCCCTGAGCCACCTCTCCAGTCTTGTGCCTCGAACACTCCCCCACCCCACCCCAGCTGGCCTGGAACTCACTATGTACTGATGATAGGCTGGCCCTGATTTCAAAGAGATCAACCTGCCTCTGTCTCTTGGTGCTGGGATTAAAGGTGTGTTCTACCGTGCCCATTCAGGACAGACACTAAGCCTGGGAGTGGGGGGACCTCCACTGTTTGCCTACAGAACCCCTTTTCTTTTTCGAGCCCATTACCCCTAGAGGCTCCAACAAGCCACAGGAGTATCTTTTCTCCCAAAGTGGCTTTGTATATGTGTCCCCATCTCATAACATCTCCTCCACAAACAAAATGCAAGTTTATGAGATGTTTTATCAGGAAAGGTGCTTGAAGGGATGGGCCGGTGAGGACCTATAGCACTTTAGAGGCCCCACCTCACTTTGCTTGGTTTATGCAGTGCTGGGGATGGCTTGTGGCTTCAGGTGTCCTAGGCAAATTATCAACAGCTATATCCCCAGCCCTCACCTTAAATTCTTATCCTCATTTTTTTTTCCCCTCCTTTTTATTTTTTGTTTTTTTTGAGACAGGGTCCTCTGTAGACCAGGCTGACCTTGATCTCATAGAGATCGCCTGCCTCCATTTCAAGTGCTGGGATTAAAGGCATGTGCCACTATGCCTGGTATTATCCTCCTTTCTGGGAGGGAGGGAAATAAATGCAGAAAGTACCTTTTCCTTTTTGAGGCAGGCAGGGTCTTAATATGTAGCCAAGTCTGGCCTGTAACTTTAATTCTCCTGGAAGCTGCTCAAAGGGTAACTCTTGAAAAAGTGTACTGGGCAGAGGAGATAGCAGTGCCAAGGCTGTGAGACTGGACAGAGCCTGAGGAATGTGGCTGGAACACTTTCTGGGTAGGGGTAGTGATATAAGACGTCAAAGGGGTGGGGAAAGGAAGTCTTTGAGGATTAAAGTGACGGGAAGAAAGAGCATTGAAGGCCAAATTTATGTGAATATTGTATATTGTGATTACTTCCACTACCTCAAATAATTGAATTGCTTATTAAGACAATGGATAAAAATATTGAGAAAGTGATTTTATGTAATTTCATACCTTTTTTTTGAGACAAGGTCTCCCTGTAGCCTCAGTTGGCCTAAAACTCACCATGTAGATCAGTTGGTCTTGATCTCACAGATACCCTATTCACTTGCTTCTGCCTTCTGAGTGCTGGGATTAAAGGTGTGTGCCACCACGCCCAGCTAATTTTCTCAACTTTTTTTTTTGTGCTATTTTATGCAAAATTTTCAACTTTTTTTTTTTTTTTAGGTCTTTTTGAGACAGGGTCTCCCTGTAGCCCCAGCTGTCCTGGAACTCACTCTGTAGACCAGGCTGGCCTTGAACTCACAAAGATCCGCCTGCCTCTGCCTCCCAAGTGCTAGGATTAAAAGGCATGCACCACCACGCCTGGCCAAAATTTTTTCTGGCCAAAATTTTCAACTTCTTAAAAAAAATTTTTTGCTCTTTTTTTTTTAAGATATATTTTTTTAATTTTTAAATTTATTTTTCTCTATGTGTATGAATGTACTGTCTGCATGCAGGTCTGTCCACCCGTGTTGTGCAATGCCGCAGAGGTCAGAAGAGGGTGTAGGATTCCCCTGGAACTGGAGTTCTCCTGGAATTGGAGTTTCAGTCGGTTCTCAGCCGCCATGTGGGTGCTTGGGATCGAACCCGGGTCCCCTGCAAGAGCAGTTGGTGCTCTTAACCGCTAGGCCATCTCTCCAGCCCGCTCTTGTTTTTTTGAGACAGGGTTCCATGAAGCCTAGGCTGGCCTCAGACAGCTTAGGATGACTTTGAACTTGTGATCACTTCACCCTTCATGCCCCACTCCAGGTCCCAAGTGCTGGGTTGAACGTTGAACAGGCAAGTGTTGCCATACCTGGCCTGAGACAGGGTCTTATCAATAGTCCGGGTTAGTTGGGAACTCATTGTGCAGCCCAGGCTGACGTTGTGCTCACGGTGACCCTCCTGAGGAGATGGTTAAGTAGGTAACGTGCTTGCATAGCAAGCACGAGGACTCGGGTTCATATCCTTAGCCCCCTGGATGTCCTGGGATCACAGCAGGAGGCACTACTGCCGACCAGAATTTTCAAGTTCCTTAGGATAAGGGCATTTTCAAGTGATTCTTTTGACTTTGAACAACTGGTTCTATTTTTTTCTTTTCGGCACAGGTGATGAAGGGTGTGGCTTAGTGTGTAGTCATCTCTGCATTTTTTTTTTTTTTTTTTTGGTATTTTTGAGACAGGGTTTCCCTTTAGTTCCAGCTGACCTGGAGCTCACTCTGTAGACCAGGCTGGCCTTGAACTCACAGATCGGTCTGCCTCCGCCTCCCGAGTGCTGGGATTAAAGGCATGCGCCACCATGCCCGGCTTTAAAATTTTTTTTTTTAATCTCTGCCTTTCTTAGGCACTCCTAAATTTCATATTTTGTCATTTAAAAACTGTATTTATGCAAAAATTCCATTAAAAACACCCCAAAACATTGCAACCAGTTTTCTGGGCCGAAGAACTTTTCAGGCCATTGTCTTTGCTGTCAGAAACTGCACATGAATGAGTTATTTTTGACAACATGTTCCAGTAGCCAAAAACTATGCAGTTATCTTTTAAGCACTTGTCAGAGAGCTTATCTTTGCTGGATGGAAGCAAAAGAGTATATTTGAAAGGATTTAATAAAGGTTCTGAAAGACAAAAGCAAAACTTTATGTCTGTATTTTTTCATTTTTTTAAATTACTTCATTTACTCGATTTTGTGTGTGCATGTCTGCAGGTAGGTACATGGCACATCACACTTTAGACTTCAGAGGACAACTCATGGGAGTCATTTCTCTCTTTACATTATGTGGATCCTTGGGATTGAGCTCAAGTCCTCAGGCTTGGTGGCAAGTGCCTTTACTTGCTGAGCCATCTTGCCGAGTCTTCCTTTTTGAGATGCCATAACTATGTAGCTCAGGATATCCTGAAACCTGATGTGTGAAGCATGCTGCTTTTAAACTTGGGATCTCCCTGCCTCAGCCTTCTGAATGTTGGGACTACAGTTTTGTACCCCCATGTCCAGCTATATTATTTTTTTGAGACAGGGTCTCACTATGTAGCCCTGGCTGGCATGGAACTTGTTACATAGGTCAGGCTGGCCTTCAGCTCATGCAGATTCACCTTCCTCTGCTTCCCGAGTGTGGGATTGAAGGTGTATGCCACCATGCTTGGTCCTCTTATTTTATAAAATTTTATGTGTGTGTGTATGGGTCTGGTGAGTGTATGGGCGTGTATGGGGATGTACACATCTTTGGGCATACAGAGGCCATGGAGGACACTGGATCTCAGAGCTGGAGTCACAGGCATTTGTGGGAAGCCCAACTTCGTTTTAATCTTTTATGTTCTTTTTGAGACATGGTCTCTCTGTAGCTTCAGCTGGCCTGGAGCTTCTGTGTAGACCAGGCCGACCTCGAACTTACAGAGATCCTCCTGCCTCTGCATCCCAAGTGCTAGGATTAAAGGCGTGTGCCACTATGCTGGGGTAAATTTTTTTTTTTTTAATGTTTGGTGTTTTGAGGCAGAGTCCCTGTAGTCCCAGCTGACCTGGAACTTGCTATGGAGACCAGGCTGGTTTCTTTCTCAGAGATCTGCCGGCCTCTGTCCTCAAGGGCTGGGATTAAAGGTGTGCGCTACAATGCTTGGCAACACCCAGCCTGTGGGTGCTAGGAGCTAGACTAAACTGGGGTTCTTAGGATTATGCACCAAGCATTCTTTTTTTTTTTTTTAAATTTTTTTTTTTTTTATTAATTTTATTTATTTCTGTATGTGTATGAATGTACTGTCTGCATGCAGGTTTGTGCACCTGTGTCGTGCAATGCCGCGGAGGTCAGAAGANAATAACAAATAAACCATGATAAGGAGACGGGGTCACTAACGAATAATAAAAATGGCATGGTTCTGCTGCTTTTTGGTCTGAGACAAAGCATACCCTCCTCACCCCCACCCCACCCCCACCCCACCCCTTTTCCAGCTGACTGATCCAGATCAGTTTACATAAGACCAAGGCTGGACCTGGACATAGCTCGCTGAGCTTGGAGCCATGGCGTACTGGCTCTCTCTTCTTTAAGTTCAAAATTAGAGGAGGGGACCTGCCCCACACCAGGGCCCTTTGGATTTTTCAATTTTCAAATCCCCTCTCTACTAACGGAGAGTTTTTCTCACGGTATGTGACTGGGTCTGTTTCTTCATCTTTAATAAAGTATGTTGCTTTCTGCTGGGTCTGGGACTTTTCCTGCCATTTAATTCTTTAAAATATTTAAATATTTTTATTTTATTGTATGTGTATTGCTGGCACGTATGTAAGTGTGCCCATGAGCCCTCTCTCCAGGCCCCTGAAGATTTAATTTAATTCTCTCTTTTTTTTTTTTTTCGGTCTTTTTGAAAAAAGGTCTCTCTTTACCCCCAGCTGGTCTGGAACTCATGCTTTTTTTTTTTTTTTTTTTTTTATTTAATTTTATTTATTTATGTGTATGAATATACTGTCTGCATGTAGGTTTGTGCACCCGTGTCATGTCATGTTGTGCAATGCTGTGGAGGTCAGAAGAGGGTGTCGGATTCCCCTGGAACTGGAGTTAAAGATGGTTCTCAGCCACCATGTGGGTGCTGGAAATCGAACCTGGGTCCTCTGCAAGAGCAGTTGGCGCTCTTAATCTCTAGACCATCTCTCCAGTCCCCCAGGTACTCTTTAAGAGCAGCCAGTGCTCTTAACTGCTGAGCCCTTTCTCCAGCCCCTTTTGTTGTGTTTTTGAGATAGGGTCTCATATAGTTCAGCCTGGCCAGTAACTTGCCATGTTGCTGAGAATGGCTGAACTGGTTGTCCTGCCTCTATGTCTGAGGTGTGCACTGTGCTGAGATGCGTTTCTCTTTAAAAAGAAAATGCCGAGTGTGGTTGCATATGCCTTTTCTTGGGAGGAAGAGGCAGGCAGCAGATCTCTGTGAGTTCAAGGCCAGCCTGGTCTACAGAGGTAGTTCCAGGCCAGCTGGTGCTACAGGGAGACCCTGTAGCAAAATAAAAAAAAAAAAAACCCAGCCAAACAAAAAATGGCTGTTGCCAGGTGTGGTGGTGCACACCTTTAATCTCAGCACTAAGGAGGCAGAGGCAGGTAGATCTCTGTGAGTTCAAGGCCAGCCTGGTCTACAGAGGTAGTTCCAGGCCAGCTGGTGCTACAGGGAGACCCTGTAGCAAAATAAAAAAAAAAAAAACCCAGCCAAACAAAAAATGGCTGTTGCCAGGTGTGGTGGTGCACACCTTTAATCTCAGCACTAAGGAGGCAGAGGCAGGTAGATCTCTGTGAGTTCAAGGCCAGCCTGGTCTACAGAGGTAGTTCCAGGCCAGCTGGTGCTACAGGGAGACCCTGTAGCAAAATAAAAAAAAAAAAAACCCAGCCAAACAAAAAATGGCTGTTGCCAGGTGTGGTGGTGCACACCTTTAATCTCAGCACTAAGGAGGCAGAGGCAGGTAGATCTCTGTGAGTTCAAGGCCAGCCTGGTCTACAGAGGTAGTTCCAGGCCAGCTGGTGCTACAGGGAGACCCTGTAGCAAAATAAAAAAAAAAAAAACCCAGCCAAACAAAAAATGGCTGTTGCCAGGTGTGGTGGTGCACACCTTTAATCTCAGCACTAAGGAGGCAGAGGCAGGTAGATCTCTGTGAGTTCAAGGCCAGCCTGGTCTACAGAGGTAGTTCCAGGCCAGCTGGTGCTACAGGGAGACCCTGTAGCAAAATAAAAAAAAAAAAAACCCAGCCAAACAAAAAATGGCTGTTGCCAGGTGTGGTGGTGCACACCTTTAATCTCAGCACTAAGGAGGCAGAGGCAGGTAGATCTCTGTGAGTTCAAGGCCAGCCTGGTCTACAGAGGTAGTTCCAGGCCAGCTGGTGCTACAGGGAGACCCTGTAGCAAAATAAAAAAAAAAAAAACCCAGCCAAACAAAAAATGGCTGTTGCCAGGTGTGGTGGTGCACACCTTTAATCTCAGCACTAAGGAGGCAGAGGCAGGTAGATCTCTGTGAGTTCAAGGCCAGCCTGGTCTACAGAGGTAGTTCCAGGCCAGCTGGTGCTACAGGGAGACCCTGTAGCAAAATAAAAAAAAAAAAAACCCAGCCAAACAAAAAATGGCTGTTGCCAGGTGTGGTGGTGCACACCTTTAATCTCAGCACTAAGGAGGCAGAGGCAGGTAGATCTCTGTGAGTTCAAGGCCAGCCTGGTCTACAGAGGTAGTTCCAGGCCAGCTGGTGCTACAGGGAGACCCTGTAGCAAAATAAAAAAAAAAAAAACCCAGCCAAACAAAAAATGGCTGTTGCCAGGTGTGGTGGTGCACACCTTTAATCTCAGCACTAAGGAGGCAGAGGCAGGTAGATCTCTGTGAGTTCAAGGCCAGCCTGGTCTACAGAGGTAGTTCCAGGCCAGCTGGTGCTACAGGGAGACCCTGTAGCAAAATAAAAAAAAAAAAAACCCAGCCAAACAAAAAATGGCTGTTGCCAGGTGTGGTGGTGCACACCTTTAATCTCAGCACTAAGGAGGCAGAGGCAGGTAGATCTCTGTGAGTTCAAGGCCAGCCTGGTCTACAGAGGTAGTTCCAGGCCAGCTGGTGCTACAGGGAGACCCTGTAGCAAAATAAAAAAAAAAAAAACCCAGCCAAACAAAAAATGGCTGTTGCCAGGTGTGGTGGTGCACACCTTTAATCTCAGCACTAAGGAGGCAGAGGCAGGTAGATCTCTGTGAGTTCAAGGCCAGCCTGGTCTACAGAGGTAGTTCCAGGCCAGCTGGTGCTACAGGGAGACCCTGTAGCAAAATAAAAAAAAAAAAAACCCAGCCAAACAAAAAATGGCTGTTGCCAGGTGTGGTGGTGCACACCTTTAATCTCAGCACTAAGGAGGCAGAGGCAGGTAGATCTCTGTGAGTTCAAGGCCAGCCTGGTCTACAGAGGTAGTTCCAGGCCAGCTGGTGCTACAGGGAGACCCTGTAGCAAAATAAAAAAAAAAAAAACCCAGCCAAACAAAAAATGGCTGTTGCCAGGTGTGGTGGTGCACACCTTTAATCTCAGCACTAAGGAGGCAGAGGCAGGTAGATCTCTGTGAGTTCAAGGCCAGCCTGGTCTACAGAGGTAGTTCCAGGCCAGCTGGTGCTACAGGGAGACCCTGTAGCAAAATAAAAAAAAAAAAAACCCAGCCAAACAAAAAATGGCTGTTGCCAGGTGTGGTGGTGCACACCTTTAATCTCAGCACTAAGGAGGCAGAGGCAGGTAGATCTCTGTGAGTTCAAGGCCAGCCTGGTCTACAGAGGTAGTTCCAGGCCAGCTGGTGCTACAGGGAGACCCTGTAGCAAAATAAAAAAAAAAAAAACCCAGCCAAACAAAAAATGGCTGTTGCCAGGTGTGGTGGTGCACACCTTTAATCTCAGCACTAAGGAGGCAGAGGCAGGTAGATCTCTGTGAGTTCAAGGCCAGCTTGGTCTAGAACTCAGAGCACTGAATTCTAGGACAGCTGAGGCTGCAGGGAAACCCTGTCTCAAAAAAAAAAAAAAAATGGCTGTTCTGGAACTCACTTTGTAGACCACCAGGCTGGCCTTGAACTCAGTGCTGGGATTAAAGGCATGCACCACCACACCTGTCTGGCTGTCCTATGTTTTAAGGAAAACTTAAATTGTGGCAAAAACTTACCAGAGGAAAATACTATTTAACAGTGTGCCAAAAGAAAAAGCAGATCTTTCTATTGTAATCTTCATGCCCTGCTGCCTTTCCCTCTTGTCCTAGGAGGCTCTTTTGTTTGAAGGTTGGTGTTTCCTTTTAAGGCTTCTTTGTAAGCTCAGGGTAATCCAAGGCAGCACTGAACTTTGTTCCAACATAACCCCATGACCCCCCCCCCCCCTACAGGGAGGTTTTGCAGTAGAGCTCACAGTGGCAGGAAGTGAAGCGACTTGGATAGGCTCTGAGGGCAAGGTGTTCTTTGAGTAACAAGCCTTCATCCCAGCAGGGCTCTAAAGAGAGTTCCGGAGATAACAGGAAACCAGGGTGTTCCATAACTGCTCTTTGGGAAAAAAGCCACATAAAGCAGGCAAAATTTGGGGCTACTACCCAAGTGTTTATGGCTACTTGCTGGATAAAGGGTACAAAGTAGGAGGAGGGAAGGGCAGCTGTTGAGCTCAGCTTCGTGTTTGGTGGGGGTGGGGGATCTCAAAACCCTGAAACAAAGCAAACCATACACAGAAAAGGTCCTTCCTGTCCACCTTATCTGAGACATGGGCAGACGGGTGGAGCAGACTTCCTCAGCCTAGCTTTGAAGAGCTTTTATTTGGCAAAACCATGTCTCCTACTTGCTTCTGGGCCAGAGACATGCCCCTAGACTGTCTTTGAGGTTCTATTTTTTTTTTAATTTATGTTTTGAGTCAGGGTTTCCCTGAAGCTCCAGCTGTCTGGGACTTGCTATGTAGACCAAGCTGGCCTAGTTCTCACAGAGATTTGCCCACCTTTGCCTAATGAGCACTGGGATTAAAGTCATGGGTCACCTTGCAAGGCACTTGTCAGCTCTAGACCTCTGGAGGCTTGTAAATGAGTCTGGGTGGGAGAGGTCCTTGGTTGTTTCAGTGCCAATGTTCTTTTTCTTCAGGACTCAGCCTCCTCCCAAGCTCCCTGTGGGCCCCAGCCACAAGCTGTCCAACAATTACTACTGTACTCGTGATGGCCGTCGGGAATCTGGGCCCCCCTCCATCATCATGTCATCACAGAAGGCGCTGGTGTCAGGCAAGACAGTGGAGAGGTAAGGACCTACAGTGTCCCTTATTCAGAACCCTGCAACGTTTCCTTCTGGTACTGGTGTTTTCCTCCACTGCAGGTAGAAAAGTGCTTTTCACGGTCCCATTTATCAGCTAGGTGCGGTGGGATAAGCCTATGATCCCAGTACTCAGGAGGCTGAGGCAAGAAGCTCAAGAGTTCCAGGCCAAGAGATGGCTCTGTGGTTAAGAGCACTGGGTGTTATTGCAGAAGAACCCGTAAGGTTTGGTTCCCAGCACCTACATGGGGGCTAATAACCATCCATAACTCCAGTTCCAGGGAATCTGGCTCTTCTGCTCTCCACAGGTATTGTATGATACTTACGTATAGGGTATAGTTACATACAGGCAGGTAAAACATTTGCACACATAAAATTCCAGACTAGGCCTGAAGGGATAGCTCAGTAGAGTACTTGCTTTGTAAGTGTTAGGACCTGAGTTCAATCTCCAGGACCTACATAAAAATAAGTCAGTTGGGGCTGGAGAGCTGGCTCAGTGGTTAAGAGCACCGACTGCTCTTTCAGAGGACGTGGGTTCGATTCCCAGCACCCACATGGTGGCTAAGAACTGTCTTTAAGCAGGGCATGGTGGCTCACGCCTTTAATCCTAGCACTCAGGAGGCAGAGGCAGGCAGATCTCTGTGAGTTCAAGGCCAGCCTGGTCTACAAAGGTAGTTCCAGG
>VZQC01006354.1:1314039-1363177 GCA_009823505.1 Rhizomys pruinosus | reverse complement strand
GTTTTGATTTGGTGTTGTTCCTTCTTTCTTTTGGTTAACTGGGCTAGAGGTCTGTCTATCTTGTTTATTCTTTCAAAGAACCAACTTTTGGATTCATTGATTTTTTTTGGTATTGTTTTCTTTGTTTCTATTTCATTGATTTTTGCTCTGATTTTTGTTATTTCTTCCTGTCTCTTGCATTTAGGGTTCATCTGTTTTTGCATCTCAAGTGCTTTTAGCTGTAGTGTTAGATCGTTCACTTATGCTCTTTCTGTTTTTTCTAATGTAGACACCCAGGGCTATAAAATTCCCTCTTAGGACTGCTTTTAAGGTAATCCATAGGTTTTGTTGTGTTGTATTATCATTGTCATTTAGTTCCAGGAATGCTTTTATTTCTTTCTTTATCTCTTTCTTGACCCATTCATTATTCAAGACTGTGTTGTTTAGTCTCCATGTGTTCTTGTAGATAGTAGGGCTTATTCTGGTTTGATATTGAGCTTTATTGCACTGTGATCTGATAGAACGCATGAAATTATTTCAATATTTTGTATTTGTGGAGGTTTCTTCCTTGTCCCAGTATGTGGTTGATTTTGGAGAATGTTCCATGAGATGCTGAGTACAAAGTGTGTTCTCTGGTATTAGGGCGGAATATTTGATAGATGTCTGTGAGGTCCATTTGGTGTAACATATCTTTCAGTTCAGATGTCTCTCTGTTTATTTGTCCAGTTGACCTGTCCAAAGTGCTCAGTGGGGCATCGAAGTCCCCTACTATGAGTGTGTTAATCTGTGCCTTGAGGTCCTGGCAAATTGTCTTTATAAAGTTTGGTGCACCAGAGTTTGGTGTATATGTATTTATGATTGTGAAATCTTCATGGTCAATTGTTCCTTTGATAAAGACGTAATGGCCTTCTTTGTCTCTTTTGATTTCTTTTACTTTGAATTCTATTTTGTCTGATATTAAAATAGCAACACCTGCTTTCTTTTTGGTACCATTTGCTTGGAATATTTTTTCCATCCTTTCACTTTAAGGTGGTCTCTATCCTTGAGGATGACATGTGTTTCTTTTTTCTTATTAATTTTTATTTATTTCTGTATGTGTATGAATGTACTGTCTGCATGCAAGTCTATGCACCCGTGTCGTGCAATGCCGCGGAGGTCAGAAGAGGGTCTCGGATTCCCCTGGAACTGGAGTTCTCCTGGAATTGGAGCTTCAGACAGTTCTCAGCTGCCATGTGGGTGCTGGGGATTGAAACTGAGTCCTCTGTAAGAGTGGTCAGCGCTTTTAACCGCTAGGCCATCTCTCCAGCCCCGAGATGTGTTTCTTGTAGACTGTATATCGATGGGTTCTGTTTCCTAATCCAATCTCCCAGTTTATGCCTTTTAATTGGGGAATTTAGTTCATTAATATTTAAGGTTATTACAGATAGGTTTGTGTTGCTTCCTTTTGCCTTATTATCAATTTGTGGTTTTGGTTTAGGTTTCTACTTCTGCAGTTATGGTTTTATTGATTTCTCTTTCTAGGTGCCTGGGGATAGTTGCTCCTTTCTTCTGTCCTTTGAATTTCTTGGTTTTCTGGACATGTATTCTTTCATCTCGTTTATGTCATGGAAGATTTGTCTCTCTCCCTCAACTATAATTTTTGCTGAGTATAGTAACCTGGCTTGGCATCTGTAGTCCTTTAACACTGGGAATGCTTTGCTCCACATTCTTCTTGCTTTCATAGTTTGCACTGAGAAGTCAGTTTTAATTCTGATAGGTTCCCCTTATAGGTCACTTGTTGTTTTTCTCTTGTGGCTTTATGAATTTTGTCTTTGTTTTGGGCATCTAGCATTTTAACTATGATATGGCTTGGAGAGGTTCTTTTCTGATCTTGTGTGTTTGGAGTTCTATGTGCTTCTGGTATTTGTATTGGTTTGTCTTTATTTTAGTTTGGGGAAATTTTCATCTATTATTCTGTTGAAAATCTGATCAATACCATTCTCTTGGGATTCTTCTCCTTCCTCTACTCCTTTGATGTGGAGGTTCGATCTTTTCATAGTGTCCCACAGTTCCTGGTTGTTCCACTTTTGTGTATTTTTAAATTTTTTATCATCTTTTCTTGAGGTTTTTAGTTGTTCTGTCTTATCTTCCAGGTCTGATATTCTTTGTTCTGCTTCCTCCATTCTGCTTCTGAGGCTTTTTCCATTCATTTCCTCTTGATTGGATGAGTGTTTTATTTCCTTTTTCATTGCCTCTTCTGATTTCTTTAGTATTTCCACTTTCTTTTTTTTTCTTTTTTCTTTTTTCTTTTTATTTTTATATATTTTGTACAAGATTATCAAATCTAGACCTGTGTCCCCCACCTTATCCCCTCACCCATATTTCCACTTTCTTTTGGAGCTTCTCAATCTCTTCCTATAGCTATTTGCTTTGCTGGTTGGTTTTCTTATCTTTTTTCTTTTTTTTTTCCTTATCTTTTTTCAACATGGGATCTTTTCAGTGTTTTCACTTCCTTCTGGAGTTTGCCATTCTCTCTTTTTAGGTCTTTCTCAAGTTTTTCATTCTCTTTTCTTAATTCTTTGATTTGCTCTTTATAATCTTATACTTCTTTAAGTATTTTCACAATTGTACTTCTAATATCTGTGTCCTGGGCCATTCCCAGGGGGATCCCACTGTAGGAATCTTCCATAGGGTTGGTAGAGCTTGGTGTGGAATTATCCTGTACCTTTCCCATGTTGTCACTTCTTTGGGTCCCTGGCATATGGGTTTCTCTTTGCCTGTATTCCAATGTGAATCCCAAATGCTTCTTAGCTGTGTTGAAGGCTTGCTTTGCTTGCCTCCTTCAGATACCTTCCTTGTTTGTTTGATTGATTTGTTTTTCTCCTTTACTCCTTGCTTATGGAATGTTGACTTCTCTAAGTTCTAGGCTTTCTATTAGAAGTCCAACTCACTCTTCACTTTGTTCTGAAGGTTCTCCAAAGAATCCACTTGGACACTCCTTCCTTCATCAGTCCCAGTAGGTGTGTGTGGGGGTTGCTGGGGGGGCTTGCTGTTTAGCCTGCAACCTAGTACCTGTACTTCAGGTGGTCTTGGGAGATCCCAATCTCAAGACTCATACAAACTCACCTTTTATACCAGCTGGGAGGACAACTCCACCCCCACAGCCATAAAAGCCAATTGAGAGCCAAAGATGAATAAACCAAATCAAACAATCCGCCTGGCTGAAGCACCCAGCTCCTCTCTGTGCTTCAGGTGGTCTTGGAAGATACACCATTTTATTGATTTTTAAAGGATTTGTATATAATTTATTTGGCCATCCTATTCAATCCCCATCCTCTATTTCTTCTCAGACCTACCCCCACTTCCTCAGCCCCTTTCTCATGTTCTCTATCTTTTTAGGATCTACATAGTCTAAATTATGACCCCCAAATGCTCTTGGGTCCAAATCTTTTGGAGCCTGGTCAACCAGTTGTCACAGCCTTAAAGAAAAACGAATCTCCTTCCAGTGTCAACAGTTACCAACAGATCTTCATTGAGGGCACACCTCCCTTATCCATGCTGGGCTTATATCTGACTTTGGATTTGCACACGTCTTGCACACTGTCATAAGTACCACAGCTTCAGACTTGCAATTGCCCTGGAGTGTTCATACAACATGATTTCCTTATCCATCTGCCACTTTCTACCTCTTCCAATCTTTGCACCCCCTCTTCCACAATGATCTGTGAGTCTTGAGAGGAGAAGTTATGATAAAGATGTCTCATACCTCAGCATGGCATAGTATCCTGTTTTCTGCACTTTGAAAAGTTGTGGGTCTCTGTGTTAACTGTCCTTTTCTACAAGAAGGAGGTGTTCTAGTGTGAGCTAAAAGATGCACTAATCTATGGGTGTAACAATAGGTAGGTTTAACACTATGTCCATTTAGAAACATAATAGTAATGTTCTTCCCTACAGGCTGTTATCCACCTAGCCCAGATAACAATGGCAAGTAGGGTCTCCACTTAAGAAATGGACCTTAAATTCAATTAGAAAGTTGTTGCTTTTTCCAATAACATTTGTGTCACTATTGCCAGTGGGGCTATCTTGCCAAGCCAGGTCATCTTGGCTCCCATGGTTCACAGTTGTACAAGGTTGATGACTACTTTTCTCTTCCTGTAGCAGTCCTATCACCTTCTAATACTATGACAGTTGATAGTAGCGATGAAGCTTTAAAGAGAGTACCAGCCTGTGATGTCTGGGAGGTTCATTGTCCCCCCATTAGAGGATAATCCCATTTCTGATATGTGTATATGAATATGTTTGAGAACCTTCTACCGTTGTAGGTTTCCATGTAACATTTTCTTTATTTTATTTTATTTTTTTTTCCATTTTTTATTGATGCTTTGTGTATTTCATACATCATTTTCCAATTCAGTTCAGGCATATTTCCCTTTCCCTTCCCCCCACCCCACCCCACCCCATCCCAGATCATGCATTCTGCCATAACTGTCCTGCATCTTTCTCTCAGTTTTTTTTTTCATTTTTTAACAAGTGATAATTTATGAGTACAAGCATCCTTCATGTAAAACCAATTTGCAAGCAGTCGTGCCCAAACTCACAGAGCCCATGGGTCCCACCATCCAGCAGGGAGGGCTTGTATGTTCAATCAAGTTGATCACATTTTCAAAAGGACCTTAATGTTAGTTATCCCTCCCCATGCTCCTTCTACAATGCTTACCCATTTCCCACCCCCACTGAATCCTTATTGTTGTATATTCCCCCTCTTCCCTAGCATTGCATTCTCTCTCCCATGAAGCCACCCCCATGATCTCTAACTAGCTTCTCAACATCTGTGAATTTTCCAGTTGAAGTTCACATACTGGACCTCAATTGGTGACCATGGGAAGGGAAAACCCCAGTGTGGAGCACAAGGGCAGAACTGATGGTGCTTTGGGCTTGCCAAGGAGGAGACTTCAAACATGACATCGTTCAGCCTAATAAAGAAAAAAATCATAAGCTGAAGATTGCTAAAACCTATGATATATGTGGCATGCATATACACATATTTTGAAAAGATGCATATTGGAAGGAATAACAACAACATCAACAACAAAAAGCCTGGGTCAAAAACTAACTGAAATGGTGAACTTCTACTCAAAACAGTAAACTTCTGCATGAATAATTTTGAGTGAGACTGAGAAAAAGATGAAAAACATCTTTAGTAGAATGAATGAGCTCTGCTGGGGTGGGTGGGCAGGGAGGGGAGCATGGGTCTATATTTGATTTAAAATTTTGTATGAAATGCACAAAGCTTCAATTAAAATTGGCTTTGAAAAAAGTAAAATAAAAATGACATTTGGAACTGTTAAAAAATGTCCTGTTTTATAATTTTTATTTTACCCATATGAGTGTATTCCCTGAATGTATATACATGCATCTGAATGTATATACATGCCCCTGTGACCTATTGTGCATTTAGATATGACAAGCAAGCCAATGTTTTTAGATACCTGTTCACTAATAAAGTCATATTTTCAATTTAAAATATTTGTTATATTCTTTTTCATCAATATTCCTCTATAGAATCTTTTAAAGAAATTCCTATTAATGATGTCAAGAACCAAAACTATGAAGCATGTTATTAATCGCCCAGATCAGATCATGCTAATGTATTTTGAAAACAAAGAAGGTAGAGGAAGAAGTAAACTCCATAGGAGTAAAGGTCTTAATTCATGAAGAACAGGATACATCTTTTTGATAGAAAGCACATTTTCTGAGCACAAAAACAATGGAAATGTGGTTGATGTGTATGTCCACAGAAGTAGCTCTAGGATGTAATCTGTCCAGCTGCTCAATCTTAGGGCAGGCACACCTTGAGGAAGACAAAAAAAAAAAAAAACTCTTAGGAATATAAATACAATTGCTGCTGCTAGCTCTACTTGGAAAACCTTCTGGTCATCACCACTGGAGAGAAGAAGTCATTGTTAGGCTTAGAGAATAAGTAGCTGGACACAAAGCCAAGAAGGGACGGGACTTGGAGAACAGAAAGTTTTATTCCCAGGAGTTGTTTCAAGGCAAGTAACAGTACATTACTGGAATACATTCATTCTCTCATGGAGCAAATTCAGAAGGTACAGTACAGTGAGGAAACTTGCATTAACAAAATGTCACATGCTGTTTTTTTTTTTTTTAATTTATACAAGCTACACCTCAAGGTCAAGTAAAGTAAAAAGGAGGAAAGATTTTCTTTTGGGGGGTACACTCTTAAACCTGGAGTTTTTATTTTCCAGGTCAGCCTGGGAAGGGTGTGCTAAGTTATAGGTAGAGTCCCCAGAATGGAGAATGAGATAAAATCTGCACAGTAACTAATTACAAAGTTCTTTCTCAATAGAGAATAACAAAAGATTCTTCCTTGGCTTGCTATTGAAGATTCCTTGGTGAATCTGATTCTTTCTCCTTTCACCTAGAGAATGTTCCTGTTGAGATAGCAGCATTATCCACAGACAATATATAGTAATATGCCTCTGTTGAAATGTGAATCCTCTCCTTAGGCCCAACAGCATTTACATATATTGCTGCTTCTAAATCAAAATAATGAAGTCTATGATATTTCAGAATATTACTATACTGAAAACCTTCTAGAGTGGAGTATTAGAGTTATAGAAAATGAGTATTGATGGAACTCAAGTAGACATTAATAGTCTTACTAAAACTCAATGAATGGGAAGGAAGGAAGCTAATTGCCATAATTGTAACTTAATGTACTTTATTACTTCTGTGGATTAACTTCTATAAGGCATAAGAAATCAGTATATTTCAGTAAATAAATCCCCAATATAACTAGAAGCACAGCTTTATATATACTCACTGCTTGACTGAATTCTTTTATGCTTTAAGGCACTGTTTTGGTATTTTGTTTACACTGCCTGGCTAATTATATATCCTTTCTATCAGTCTTAAATTAAAATGACCAAGTACTTCTGTTCGGAAACTTTTTTGAAAGTTGATAACTGTAGACAACTATAAATTTTAAAATTCCAGCTTTCCGGGGCTGGAGAGATGGCCTAGCGGTTAAGAGCACAGACCGCTCTTGCAGAGAACCCGGGTTCGATCCCCAGCACCCACATGGCGGCCAAGAACCGTCTGAAACTCCAATTCCAGGAGAACTCCAGTTCCAGGGGAATCCGACACCCTCTTCTGACCTCCGCGGCATTGCACGACACGGGTGCACAAACTTGCATGCAGACAGTACATTCATACACATACAGAAATAAATAAAATTAATTTAAAAAAATAAAATAAAATAAAATTCCAGCTTTCCAAAACAGAGACATTCCTGGAGTAGATTGGTTATTCTGAAAAAGACAACTTCCTCACTTCCAAAATGTACTCAAGAGACAGCAATGCTTGACTAACTACTTCTGCCTCTGTTTCCAGACCCCACTTTTCAATATTTCATCTAAGAGGAACATAAATGTATTTTAAACATATAACTCTTCTACCTAGATAACTATCAGGAGAAACAGAAATGGCTGTTCTAAAGTTATCAAAAATTTCTTGATAGCAATTTCTTATTTAATTAATAGAGAGAAAGAACCAAATCCTGTCACAGGCAGGTGGAAAGACACCGCAGGCAGACTGTTTGCCAGTGGCATCCAGCAAGATAATGAGTCCATGTCTATGGAAATTGACTCATTAATATTTCATTGGAGCAGCTTCAGAGCAATTGAAGAACCAGCTCCCAGAAATTCAATCAGCAAGTTCAATGAATTGTTGAGCTTAAAATATCAGGAGGGCAGAAGTAGACATATATTTGGCATGTGTGCATATTTATGCATACTGAGGTGACACACATATGCACATGAGTGCAGGTACGTATATTAAAAGACTGTAAAATATAATGTAATTTCTATGCTCAAGCTCTCCTGCCTTGATTTTACTTTATTCATTCCTCCAGAAAAATTTCAAAATAAGATAATTTTTTTAACATTTATTTTCCTCCAGCTCAGTACCAGACTTGGAGAACAGGTTAACCAAAATGTCAGGTATAACTGCTCCATTGGCAATCAAACATTTAACATTAGATTCCTTTCCTTCAATTGACAGAATGTAAGGATGGTTCCCAAGGACCTATGCTGGGACAGGAAAATAAAAAGGTCAAATGTTTAATGAAGAAAGGACTGCTATTTGGGGCCATAACATTGAGTTTAACTTGTAAAATAGATATTGAAAATGACCAATTAGGGCAATAGTTTCAAAGTATCATGTTGGCTGGGTAATTGGTCTTTGGTTGTCCCTAAGTACCAACCTATAAATAATATTATTTTCATTTTGGATCAACGTCTTCCAGCCCTTGTCTAACTAACCTGTATTGATGTCTTTTTAATTAAACCATGCGTGGTATGCTCACTTGGCAGTGGGGCATACTGAGTGTGCATGCTAGGAATTCCAGATAAGGTAATTATGCTATGTGTCACTGTCATGATTAATGTGTGACAGCTGTTATGACAGCTGTGCCACTGTTTTGTCACAATACTCTGTTCATCCATAACAAAATTAGCTGTCGGACTGAAAAGTACACACCTGCTGCTATTTCTTTCTGAAGTCAACAATGAGAAATTAGAGAGGGAATATTACATGAACTCTGTGACAAACAAGAAAAATGACATCTTTTTTTTTCTTTAAATGATGATATAACCTGCCCGCTTTGGAAATGCAGATAGCTCAGCTCTAGGAAACAAGCTGTCAGGAAGAGTCAATCCACCACTGATCTAGCTAACAAGGTCTCAGTGTGTGAGGGTTGCTTCTTCATTTGAATCTGCCTTGTCAGGCAAGCCTTTTAGATGTTACCAAAATTAGCACTGGCTGAAACTGTTTCTGTCAAGGTGAGAACCTACAAATGTAGACTTGTAATAGAAAATGGGAACCTGACTGGTCTTTTCCTATGGGCATCAGTCAAATGGAGCAAAGCAGGTAGCCTTCAGGACAGCCCCAGTCCCTCACTCTGTCCTATACCCATACTGGTGGGTAGATGTTTTCAGACGCTAACTACAAATAAAGTCATAAATTGTCAGAGGATGATAGTTACTAATCTTTTTTTTTTATTTATTTATTTTTATTTTTATATGTATGAATGTATTGTCTGCATGCAGGTCTGCGCACCCGTGTCGTGCGATGCCGCGGAGGTCAGAAGAGGGTCTCGGATTCCCCTGGAACTGGAGTTCTCCTGGAACCGGAGTCGCAGACGGTTCTCAGCCGCCATGTGGGTGCTGGGGATCGAACCCGGGTCCTCTGCAAGAGCGGTCGGCGCTCTTAACCGCTAGGCCATCCCTCCAGCCCCGATAGTTACTAATCTTACAGAGCATTGTGTACAGAACTTGAAACTATAGGCCATATTGATGTGAAGAGAAAGATAAATACAGTGATAGTGTCATTATTCTGTAGCTCTGGGTGAAGTAGGCTCTGCAGGTTTCATAAGTTTTAAGGGAGAAAAGAAGCCCACACAGAGGTCTGTTCATGGTGAAAAGCAAACTCCATATCACCAGAGACCCCGATTGCTCCAGAAAAAGAAAGCCATCAGCCTGGCCCTGGATATGGACTTCTAAGTGAACATATTTTATGTTTTAAAGGTAAATGGGACAACAGATAAGGTAATTGTTATTTTGCAACAAATAAGTTTGAGATACTCATAATTCTTTTTGCCAATATCTTAAGCAAAAAATACTGTATGAAAATATTCTAATGAAACAGTGTACTTGGGAACAACAGTGTACTTGGGAAACAACAGTGTACTTGGGAAACAGGCCCATGACCATCATTTCTCAGGTTTCCTCTTCCAAAGCAATCCTGGAACAGAAGAGGGAATTATTCCAAACAGTTAGAATGACCACCACAAAGTGAGTGCTATCGCCTGTTGCTGACATGGCAATCACCAGTCACCGAAGATTTTACATAGAATATTTACTAATAATCAGCTTTTGCTCCATAAGAAACTCTTTGATAAATACAATTAAAAGACAATGAAAAGGCTGTGGCCTAACCAAAAGATCCAAACAAGTGGATTTTACTCAAAAGCTTACATCTAGATTTCCCTGTTTGTTACCAAGGTGAACTTGATTCACTTTATTTTGATGAGCATGCCCTTTTTACCTCAGTCAAAGGAAATTAAGAATATTTAATACACGCTAGTCCTAAGCATGTGATCCACAGCTTCTTCTGTAGAGTAAAGGGTCTACAATGAGTGGAGCAATGGCTTTCCTATGTACTGAGTGCTTGTACAATTTCGACCTTTAGAGAAAGTATTTTTGTTTACTATTTTTAATTGTCTCCGGAATTACTTGTTCAAAACATGCCCATTGTCAATGGGCATGTTTTGAACAAGTAATCTCCAATGCCATCTCTATTATAAAGCTGCCAATGAAATTTGCTTCCTCCAACATTACCATGTGTTTTTAACCTTCCTTTCCTCTTAACTCCCATTATACTTGCTGCTTGTCTTAGGGAACAATTGCATTTGATGAGGGATAATGGTAGTTTCTATATTGTTCTTAACCTTGGATCTAAACAGCAGAAAATGCTTTGCTGAATCTTTTCAGTCCTCACATATTCTAGACTATTACCTCACACAGAGTAGGCCCTGTTGTTCACTTTTTAAAATAGGTAAAATAATATATAATTGTGGAGAATAATGTTTATGTGTTACAATATCTATACTCAAAAGTTACTTAGGAATTCAAGAACTCTTCAATGGGTATAATATTTAATATTTAAATGTTAAAATAAAATACTCAGACAAACACTCTCCAGTTGTATTAGCTACACTAGTTCTAGCATTAATTGCTATACCCAGGTTGTTTGTAGAATAATGAGACACCTGAAATAACCATAGTAAAATAGCTGCTAATTAAAAGTAGCATTCCAATAAAACAGATAAGCTCTTCTTCTCTAAAATCCAGGGAGGTTTATGAAATGTCCTTCTGATTGCCAAAAAAGCATCCATAGACATTCACAGATAGCACCAATCATAATGCAATTTTTTTTTATGATATACAATTTTTGCAAAAGGCAATTATAGCAGAAGATAATTGCCCTTCTAGCATTCAGGTCTACAAAGTTAGCAATTAATCACAGAAATAGCTACAGCAATAGAAATTGAGTAGATGGGCTGGGGGAGGAATGGCAAACTGAAACTAGAACTTTAATGAACAGATAAGCCTGTCTCAAGAGCCTGACATAATAGAATGAAATAAATGAGAAGGGGCAAAACATGGTCCACAATTAGAAACAGGGGGAACAAGACACAGCTCATAGCCTCCCAGATTTTAAGTGGACTCCTCTATAGTTAGGGAGAAATGATATATATGAGACCTTGAACTTTGTGTCTATAATTTTAATTGTTTTCAACCAAACTAATAGCACAGATGTTCTATCTCATTATTTTACTCAGTTCTTTTAAAACCATAGCTGAACAAGGGCTGGAGAGATGACCTAGCGGTTAAGAGCGCCAACTGCTCTTGCAGAGGACCTGGGTTCGATCCCCAGCACCCACATGGCGGCTGAGAACCATCTTTAACTCCAGTTCCAGGGGAATCGACACCCTCTTCTGACCTCTGCGGCATTGCACGACACAGGTGCACAAACCTACATGCAGACAGTACATTCATACACATACAAATAAATAAAATTAAAAAAAAACTATAGCTGAAAAATTTGTTAGGTTATTACTATTGATATTAATAGGGAGGCACCAAATCTGTGACTAAATGGACAATTCCAGGTCCCTGGTGAGGTGATATCATATAAGCAGCCAAATAGTGCCCTTTCCTTTCAGAGATACAAGCTCTGGTACTTGACTCTGAGAATTGGTCTGTTGTTTTCCTTCATGATTCAAGAAATGAAAGGGTTGTGAGTGGTATTATTTATGTATTTTCTCAGATTCCATTTCTACTCCACAAACAGCAGGCCTCAATGACCAGTTAACCTAATTTAAAAAGTGAAATTTTATTGAAACAAAACCCAAATAGGACTGATTTATCTTCAATTCCCAACCAGAAAAAAGATAGTCAGTAAATCAGTGTCCTATATAACAAGCCTTATCAGAAAGCTCTATTGGGATCAGGCAGAATCTTGGCAGATGGCACAGCAACACTTAACACTGGATTGCTTATTTAAAGTAGAAGAAGTGAGGGGGCTATACTGCCAATCCATGACCTGGCATGAGATTTACTCCTGTCCAAACCTTCAGTAATGAATTGCATTCTAAAGCTACTTTTCTTTTAGAATCTTTCAAGCTGACAGTTTACCACTTCTTTCAACTTGACAATATATATTGTCTTCTTATTCTCAGAGCAATAACATGCTCAGTCTGCTACAGTGTGGCTCTCACAACTTGCTGCGCATTACAGTTCTTTTGTAAGTTTTAGGAACTACTCATGGCCAGTCATTGTTTCCAAATGTTCTGATTGTTTAGTATACAGCCCTAGGGAACTAAGATTTTTTTTTAAAACCCCACAAGGAATTCTAAAATTCAGCTAAAATTAATATTACTAGAACTAAATACTTAATTACCACTTATATTTATACAATCACCTATTGGATTTCTGTTCAATCATGGACCTGAGACTGTTTCCAACAAACATTTTCATAATGCTGGGTGATGTTGCTGGTCTTAGAGCACAGGTGCATAGCAAATGCAAATATCTGGTTGGGTCTTACTTCTTGAGGTTTACATGTATGTTATTCTCCAAATGGAATTGATGGTGGTGATTAAATCTGAGTGCTTACATATACAAATGTACAGGGTAAGGGCATTAAGTAGGAAAAAGATATTTGGAAAAATGAAAAGCCACTGATGAACTAAAAAACATTTTAGTCTTCCCTCATCAGAAAAGGTTTGCTATCAAAACTAATTTTAATATGTATTTTAGAAATCCACTAAAACTTGCTTTATTTTCTCACATATACAGGACAAGTTCATGCGTTATTGTTTTCCTTGACCCGAGTGTGCCATGTTTTAGTGTTGTGATAATTTTGTTGTATTATGAAGCAAAATTGAGCCCTATGTACTAGCATGGAACAATCTACAGTGAGGATGCTCATTCTTTTAAATCAATACCATTTTGAAGACATTTTTCTTTTAATACTCAAATTTCTGTAAATTAGTGTCCACCTTTAGTCTTTAATATCTACTTGTCTAAAAAATCTTCTTGGAAAAGTTTGGAATGGCCTCTACTGAAATTTTAGAATTAAGTGGCTATTACAGATATGAGAGCATACTTAATGTGAGTTGTATGTGTCTGTATACATTTATATATATAGTGTATCATATATTGGTATATGTGTGCATGCATGGATAAGTAGGCATGTGTGCGAATGTATGTATATGCATTTGTGCATGTGTCTGCAGGAATTGCATGTGTGTATATCTGTGTGCATATATATATATATATATATATATATATCACTTGAAGATTCGTAAAACTCATTAGTGTTGTTTCTGACATACAAAATAAATTAAGTTTGTTTTGCTTCAGGNTGCATATACATATATATATATATATATATATATATATGCATGTGTGTGCAGCATGTTTGTACAAAGAAATTAAAGGGCACATGGGGACATGCACTCATCCAGCCACTATTTCAAAGACGAATGTAAAGAAATCTCTTGCCAGGCATTGCATTCTACCACTTGTGAGGTACAGGTAGGAAGCTGGCAAGTGCCAAGACAGCTTGGGCTAAACAGTGAGACCCTGTCACAAAATAAAACACAACAGAATGAAAAAACTTTTCCCACACCAACAGTGCTAAGATTAGCTTTATCTAGAAGTGAGCTTCATTAGTTGTGAGTCTGCAGTCCATATGGGTGTTCTGAGTAGTTTGGGGGAAGAGTTCAACAACATTTTATGATGTGCAATTTTATAAACTTTCTTTTCATTTTTTATCATGTATCTATGTGCACGAATGTGTGGTGTATGCTTGTGTGTATGGATGTATATACTTCTGTTTGGAGGCCAGAGTTGATGTCCAGTGTCTTACCTCAATCATTCTCCTCTTTACTTTGTTGTGATAAGGGGGATGGAGAGATAGCCTAGCTGTTAAGAGTGCCGACTGCTCTTGCAGAGGACCCGGGTTTGATCCCCAGCACCCACATGGAGGCTGAGAACTGTCTGTAACTCCAATTCCAGGAGAGCTCCAGTTCCAGGGGAATCCAAGACCCTCTTCTGACCTCCATGGCATTGCACGACATGGGTGCACAAACCTATATGCAGACAGTACATTCATACACATACAAAAATAAATAAAAAATAAAAAAAATAATTAAAAAAAAAGAAAGAACACTCACTCATTCTGGAGCCACTAATTTGGTTAGTTGGTCTGGCCAATGACCTCTAGGGATTCTCCTTTCTCTATCTTCACCCTTTCCCTGCATCAGCGGAATTACAGATACACACAGCACTCAACTTTTTATGTGGGTGCTAACGATCCAAATTAAGAACTTCATGCTTTAAAACTGAGCCATCTCACTACCTGCACAATTTTAAAAACTACATTTCACTGTTCATAAATATTTATTGGAGCATAGTCATAGTCCATTGCTTAAGTTTTGTCTAAAGCTAAATATGTATGTTATAATGAAAGAGTTAAAATTTTAAGATAGAATGGTCCATAAATCTCAAACTATTACCAAGCCTTTCACAGAACAAATTGCTATTGGCCCTTGATCTAGAGGTAAACTCATTTTTCTTCCCTTCATTTTTATTTTGGTTGAAAATATGTTTTGTTTTGCACATTATATTGTCTTCCAGTTATTGACCCTTTCTAAATTCAAAACTCACTTGCTAGTTTGCCCATACTTGCAAACTGGGGTTAGCTTCCTTTGCATTCTGTTTTCTCATAGCTTCTCTGAAAACCAGGAAGGAGTATGTGCTTCAGAACCAATTCTGTTTACTTTTCCTGGCTAGAGGAATGGCATTTTTTGAGAAGTGAACTGAGTCACCATTCCCTGTTGTGTGATGTCTCTTCTGGCAAGGCTTCTAGCAGACAGGCTCTCTTATACATGCTGCTAATTTCCTCCCAAGATTTCTGTGTGCAGCACATTCCAAAAATGAACAGACATTTCTCTTGTCACAAATTTCTGTCAAGAAGACTGTGGCCAGAGGACAGGAGAGAAAAGTTTTATATATCTGAGTACAAATAAAAGGGGCTCAAGACAACTCAAAAAGTGTAAAGATTTTTTCTTTTCTTTTCTTTATTAATTTAAGTAGAAAACAGCTAGAACATTGGTGTTAGTGAAGAATGTTATATGTTTCATTATTACAGGAAATCACACTGTAAGAAGACAACTCTGGCCAGACTCTTATGCCCTTTAGCATGGGTCCAGACATTTCCAGATTGAGTGAGTGCCCTAATCTGCCCTAGGCAAGATGGTGAGCTTCCCAAATTGCACCATGACCAACTCCCTAACCTGGGACCATCTGAAGCACCTCCTTCTGATGCAGGGCCAGACTTCTCTGGTCTTTAGCAGGGCTCCAGACATTTCCAGCCTGCCTGAGAGTGCTTGAATCTGCCCTCCACTGAGTGAACTTCCTAAATTGTGCTGTGCCTTCTGGCTAGTGGGGGTTCAGACCCTAGAAGGAAGTCGAGAGTCACTTGTTGATGCCTGTCTTGGAATTCTGTGAGAGCTCCTAAATAGCTGGATTAGAGCCCTCTGTTCCTTCCAATATAAAAACAAAAGAGAGAACCTGTAGCCTAGACTAACCAGTTTCTCATATCTAATAAAAGAAACAAGGCATATCAAGAATACAAAGAAAATCAGTCTTCACCTCAACAAAGGAAGACTAGAGTTTCATACCAGAACCACAAAAAGAAAAGAAAACCACATGCCCAAATCACAAAAAATAAGGATATGAAAACCGCAAAGAATATGTCCCCACCAAACACCACCAGTCTTATGGAAGAGTTCCACAATGAGAACCACCTAGAAATAACCAGGACACAGAATATAAAAGAACAATCATAAACATGATAAAGAATTCAACAAACTTAAAGAACACACACAAAATATCAAATCAAATAACTAAAAGTAGATAGGTATAAACTTCTGAATGAATTCACAAAAAATATGAAATCAAGAAGGTAGTGAAATAATAAGCCAATTGGAAGTGATGGTGGGAAGCCTCAGGAACAGAAAGAATGAAATGGAAAACTGGAAGATAGTTGAAGAATTGGACCACTCAGACAAAGATTATGAAAAAATTTTAAAAAGAAAGCTGAAGAATTTCAGGATAATGGCATGGACCAGATCTTCAACAGGATTGTAGAATAAATTTTCCAAAAGTAAGGAAGGACAAGCTCACACAAATACAACAAGAACATAGAGTACCAAATACAGAGGACCAGAAAATAAACTCCCATGCCATATCATATTAAATCACCAAACATTCAGAACAAAGAGGGAATATTGAGGGCTGCAAAAGAAAAACAAGTCACATATAAAGGGAAACCTATCAGAATTACAGCTGACTTTCAATGAAAAGTATGAAAGCCAGAAGAGTTTGGACCCAAGTATTCCTGGTTCTAAATGACCAGGAAGGCAAACCCAGACTACTTTACACAGCAAAAATGTATATTATAGCTGAAGAGGAAAGAAAAAAATCTTCCATGACAGGAATAGACTGAAAGAATTAATGTCCAGAAAGCTATCCCTGAAGAGAATACTTGAATCAAAAGAAAAAGCAATGGAAAGGAATGATTATTCACAAGGAACAATAGAAAGAAATTAAATGAAGGGTATAACTGTGGAAACACAAAGTTAGATGAAGAATACAAACAGAAATTAAAATGCTCCCAACCAATACACATCTTTCAATAATAACTTTAAGTATAAATATTTTGAACACCCTGGTTAAAGCACAGGCTATTTGAATGGATTAAGAACAAAAGTCCATCTTTTTGTTGTCTGCAGGAAACCAATGTTACCTTTATGGACAGGCACTACCTTAAGCTGAAAGGATAGAAAAAAAAACTGGAAGCAATCTCATTAAAATGAAGGTTCAGTCAAGGATGTTTGTTTGTATGACCATGCCAAAATTTCAGCAGAAATGGAGGAAAGCGAGGGAGAGCAGTGATGGTCAACAGAAGTAATGGGGATTCAGGCAGAGAGTGGCAAAGCCTGAGTGCTGGGGAAAGCAGCTTAGCCTGTGGCCAGTACCTAATAAAAGCGATGAAGAAAAGTAAAAATTATGTTTTCTGATTCTAGATTCAGGAAAGAAGCAAGCTAGTGCCAAAGTACCATAAGTGGCTATAAGCATCTGGCCTGAGAAGAGGCTCCTAGGACAGTGTTACATTAAGGGGATTGGTGTAGAGCCTGATGAAATATTCAAGCAGAATATGAGTTTTAATCCTTGCTTTCTCTCTTCATGCATCTAGACCAACTTGTCAGCAAGATGTTTGCTGACTGGCTTTGTGGTTGGGATGCTGGCAGGCACTCTTTTCTCATAGATGCTTTCTTTCTATTTTCTTCAGATTAAGAGTTCTGCCATGACTTTCAGACAGGAGATTTTTAAGCATTTATTGCTTTTCTAAATTTATAATAATTACCCTGGTTTTAATACTTTACTGATACCCAATGAATATGTAAGTTTCCTTTTTACTCTAACCTAATGCCTAAGGTATTAAAAATATGTGCTATTTCCTTTTAGAGGCTTGAGCATGCTGGACCAGCCTGCTGTGTAAATAATATACCTGTTTCCTGTATACTCTCAGTGTCCTGCCTGACTGTTCCTGCTGCAAGATAATAAGCTTCCCATCTCCTCTCAGGTGTCTTTAATGCCAGGTCTTCACCAAGGCCAAAGATAAAATAAAGCCCAGAAACCTTCACTTTTCCCTATGGTAATTTAAATTCCGCAGAATGGCAAAGCTGATATTTACATTGGAGTGTGTCTATAGCTTGAATACACTACTGTAGCATTATATCATGAGTAACAAACACCTCATCACCATGCAGAAGAACCAGCAGGCTTCTCAAAGCAGAGAGAACAAGCCCAGCACAGCCTCCTGACCTCAGTAAGCCAGTTAAAAGAGCCAAATTAGTAGTGAAAACCAACAGCTAGGGAGATGTCTCAATGGTTAAGAGCACTTGCTGCTCTTCCAGTGAAATGCCTGTGGTTTCTCACAACTGCCTGTA
This sequence comes from Rhizomys pruinosus, assembly GCA_009823505.1. Lineage (NCBI taxonomy): Eukaryota > Metazoa > Chordata > Mammalia > Rodentia > Spalacidae > Rhizomys > Rhizomys pruinosus. Next base: position 1,345,050 of record VZQC01006354.1, on the reverse strand, counting down.
ATTCCAGCTCCAGCACCTCTGATGCCCTCTACTGGCCTCCAAGGGCACCTGCATGTACCTGCACTTAACACACATATATACATACACATATATACATAATTAAAAATAAAACAAAATTTAGAGATTGTAAAAAAAAGTGAAAAGTAGTAAAAAGAGATTTATTCAATGTGGCCAAATTATGAAATAGACAAGTAATGTAGAAACTCTCCATCTCCAGAGTCCTAATGTCAGAATAAGGTTTAGACAGAAGACAAGATGTAGGAGAATTAAGCAGTACAGTCTAGGTGTTGTCATCCTTTCACTGTCTCAGCTCTAGTCCTTCTGCAAGGTCAGCCTCACTTTAGGGAATTAACATTTGAAAACACCAGATCCAAATCACCTTAAGGAAACAATCTTAGAATTAACATTTCCATTCATTTTATGTAAGCCCACCTGAGATAAAATCCTAGAAAACCAGGGTTTTGTTTGTTTCAAATTCAAATTCTACAAATCTTTGCATTTTAGGTAGCTTCATTTTTCAAAGGAAGAAAATCACCAGACATAAAGGCAATAGATTGAATGCAGTTCTAAAATTAGCAGCAAAACACTGACATTTTTGCACACATACACATGGAATTTCAAAACAGGCATTCCAATAATCATAATTCTCAGTATGAATAATTTTTTTAAGGAAATGCAAAATTGAAGTTTCCAAGGGTTTCTTGCTCTGTCATTTGTGAGACCTCCAGGAGCTGTCAACTTCACTTCATGCTGTCTTGGGAACCATTTTAAATTTGTAAAAGGCTAGTCAGCTAGAACTCTCCCTTGGGGGCATCAAGATATTAAAAATTTAATGTTTTCATGGTTACATATGCCACAACAGAGAAAAATCTCCTCAACACTCTTGTTTCTCTATTTCAAATGATTGGACAGAACCCCGAGAGCTTCAGAACTTTCCCTTGAACATCCAGAATGCCAAATAATCCAACAAAACATGAAACTTGACAAGGCATGTCGTACAAATGGCATAATAGCCGGAATGATTATTAGGACAACCACAAAAGACAAAGCATATCACCAGACGAGAATATCCAACAATGGTTTAGTAATAAACCCCTATTGCTGAAAACATACCCCCCAAAACAAATAGGAAGGCAAAGCCTAAGGTCCACCAGTCAGGAATAATTTAACAAGGGCAGTCCAAAACAAAGTCCAAATAAAAGCTTTTTCTGCTTCACCAAGCAAAGGTAAAAAACAACAACTGATATTGTCTAAAGTAGGAAGATGACAAAAAGTTCATTGAATAAAATTATTCCAGCAGCTATTGGTACCCTCTAACATTTCCTCTCCATCCTGGAAGAGCTTGCTGTGAGACTCTGACAACGAAGACTGTGTGTTGGCTCCTAGCTGATTCATCAAAATCTCCACCAAGGTGAGGGTGAGCGCCCATACTCTGGCAGTCCTGACTACCTGGGAACAATTACTACTTAAATAAATAAATGAATGAATAAATAAATAAATAAATAAAATTAATAAATAAACTTTAAAAATTAATAAGCCACTTAAAAGAACCGAATTAATAGGAAAAAGAAGAAAGGCATCAAAATGGAAAGAGAAATAAAGAGATCCAGCAACTCCCCAAGTCTAACTTCAGAGTCCTGACATGAGGGTAAGTTTTAAATAGAGGTCAAGAGGTATGCATAACTATGAAGTCCTGGTCAAGGTATGTTCCTGCCCATCTTTGTCTCAACTCCAGTGTCTTCTGCAAACTCATCTGAGAAGTTGTGAATCATTCCCCCAGAAACATTCCTCCTCCTCTTCTTCTTCCCAGGAGTCCATCCTTTCTTATCCAGGTATGAGATTCCCAGAGAAATTTCAATTTCTTAGTGTCCTTTGGTCCAATAACCAAAGGAAGGGATACAATTGTCACTATAGAATATCCTTGTTTCTTCCAGGTTGACTAAACTCAGGCACATGGTTTCTTTAGGGACAGTGTCATTAGAGGTTAGGACTAGAGGTGGGACCTGAAGCAGGGAACCAGAAATCAAAAAAGAGAGGGAGCCTGGCAGTTACTGGGAAGGTGGTCAGTGAGAGACTGCATGGTCAGTGGCAATTCTGCTGCTTAAATGCAACGTGTGCCTGGAGACGTGTGTTATGGGGAAATATACATTCCATCATGCAATCAGCATGGCAAACAAAGTTCATAAACAAAAGAAGAAGGAAATAAACAAGTTAGAAGTTGTTCTTCACTCTCAGTGGTGTGACTACAGGATATTCTATTTTATTTATTATTAATGCTATTTTGCAAGTTTTTCAAAATAACTTCATTTTTTTCCCCTGTAGGTCCTGTATTGTTATACTATTGGTGGTTTTATAACCACAGGTGATTACCAACACAGGTGTTTATGTTCACGAGGCCACCAAAAGGAAATCACTTCTGAAGACACACGTGCAGAGGTAGATATTTAGGGCAGGAGTTAAGAGCACAGAGTTTATTGGAAGTACATTAGCAATCAAGGTAGTTGCAAACGGATATCCTATTAGTAACTGTGGCATTTATTTCTTAAGACTGTTTTCTCCATTTAATTTTGATTCCTTTTTCAACACAAATTTTTGTAAGGATTTATAAAACCACTACAAGATGAGCCCCTAAAGTATAAAATCAGTTATAAGCCACCATTTACACACACATGAAAGTGACATTAAATGCATGGCTGTATTTCTTTTCCTCATCAAAATGAGGGAAATCCTTTAGCTAGTTCAGAACTAGTGAAAACAAGTATTGGAGAGTGAATAGAGGAGTTGCTATTGTATGTACTTTATATGGAAATGTGAAACTTCCAGCTGTTTCTTCTCTAAAACCATTTATCTAGTGCTAGCACTCAGTCAGTAGATTCGGATGCAAAGAAAACTGAGCCTGGAGGGCAGCAGAACTTAGCCTTTCATAGTTCTCCTTTACAGTTTTAGTCTCTTTGTCTCCTGTATGTGGTTACACGTATTCTGATTGAGTTCTCCATGCTACAGGATGGCGATAGGCAGAGATGTGTATGTACACTCAGAGGGTCCCTGCCACACTGCAGGGAAAGGAACTAGAAAATATTCACCCTTTAAGAAGGAGTTTTGTTAGGAGAGATGGTTGTGAGACATGATAGCCATGACCGAGGCTTGAGGTGGGAGAGCAAGCATTAGAAGGAAACAATATATTTTATCAGAGACAACATGAATGGGAAGGAGAGGTTTCCTTTTAAAACCTGGAAAGGAGCCTCATGAAGATGGATAACTTAAATACAAGAGAGATAGCCATCATGGACAGGATAAGAGGGAAGGCCCACTGGAGAGCTTTCAAAGAAATTCCTTGAGCAAAATTAATAGCTGAATTTTGTATCTTTTCAGGAGGTAGCAGGAAATTCCACACCACATATTCCTTCAAGATAGCCTATGTGACAAAGGATGGAGGAGACGGACGCTGAATAGAAACATAAATTAGAAGCTGGAAAAACCACAGCACAGAACAGCTTCTTAACTCTCTGCCCCAGAAAGAGAGCTGCAAAGGATATGCCCTAATTTCTTCAGGCTATGGTATCTGGCTATGGTATCTGGCCCAGCACAGTGACCAGTATCTTTAAAGAGCAAGAAAAGTACATATTGTTTCTTATGAATATGCATTTCTTTTTCATTGTTTTTGAGGCATAGAAACATTCTGTATGGCTTGCATTTTCCTGGCTTGGTAGTTTAGTAAAAACATACTTGGCATCAACACTAGAATTGCTTATATAATGGGAAAATAAGTATTATTAGCATCAGTGATGGATGTAGCTCATGTCATTTGCAACTTTGAGCTAGAAACCAGGTTCTGGTGATAAGAGCAGAAGGTAGAAACTGGCTAGGCAGTTCAGGGTAAAGACCCCCCAAAAAATGGTTGATTCTTCTCTCGGCTGAGAGCTAGAAATTCCCTTGGATTTCCCTACCTGAGGCTAGAAATGCCAGAACAGTCTAATCCAAAGATGTCTCTATTTCTGCCATACCTAGAGCCTGGGGACTCCAATAAAGTGGCCAGGTTTTTTTTTTTTTTTCCTTATTTCTTTTTACTGAAGTAATAGCCTGCTCATGGAAAACACATTGCAGATATGACCAGAACCTTAAAACCCTGGACATTGGGAATGAGAATTGGACTGACCAACCCATCTATTCTCCCCTCTTCCCTCCACTCCACTCTCAGTAACCCCCAAAGAATAAGACTCAGTGCTATCCTACATTCAAGAGGTCATTTCTCTATCCTAGGAGCTCTGCTTTCTCTATCTTAAGCTCTCTATAATAAATTACTTCTTTCTGATCCTCTGTGGTCCACAAATTTCATTCTTTGGATTTGCAACACAAGAACCTGATTTTAGCTTGAGGTAGCTTTGGTGTCCCTTGAGTTTCTGAAGTCCTATCCTCTTAAGTTAAGCATAACACAATTGAAAAAATCTTCATGGCTCTCAAAGACACCCTGATATCCCTGTATCATTGGGACACACACCCTAAGATCCTTTTTTTTTAATCATTACATGATACTGAAACTATTTTGAGGTCTTTGGGTAGCTGTCAACTGCAAGGGAGAAAGGCTGCCAGAAAGTTTAAATTGAAATGTTAATCAAGGTATCCTCATTTGTGGATGCTAGCACCAAGTACCTAGTTGTAAGGCAAACTGAACAACATTAATGTTATATTCTTCTTTAGCTGAAAGCAACTGTGCTCCTATCATATGAATCCTTTAACAGGCTCTAGAATCAAACTACTACTTCTTTTTAGACTTTGTAATCTTGATATATGGGTGGAGTGTATGTATGCATATTTTAGAGTAATATAAAATTAAAAGGGAAAAATATGAATCCTGAAATATGATTGGGAAATAACATACAGTTTATTTTCAGATGACAAAATTTTACTATAGGTGATATATGTGTGTGTGTGCGTGTGTGCGTGTGTGTGTGTGTGTGTGTGTGTGTGTGTGTGTTGAAGCAATATAAATCAGAGGGAACAAGAACAAAGGAACTGGTACAAAGAACTGACTGAAACAGTAAAGTTCTCCCCAGAACAATAATCCTCTGCTCTGAAAAACTTTAAAAAGATTCAGAAAAAGATACAAGACATGCATGACAGAACGTATGAACTCGAGTGGAGTGGGGGACATGGAAAGGTCTAAATTGGACTGAGAAATAATGTATAAAATGTGCAAAACTTCAATAAAAATATTAAAAATAGAATAACAGAAGACAAGTTATAAAAATATTGCCAACACCTTTCCTATTTTAATATTAATGAGTCCATTTCTTTGTAGGGTTAAAAATGAAACATCTTTATCATATTGTGAAACTTTCAAGAATGTTAAAATCTCCAATGAAAGGATTATTAATGACTTAATACAGAATTTGCAGATTTTATGTATGTTAATTACTATACTGTGTTTTACTACTACATATTACAAAAATTAAAAAAAAAAATTATCTACTGAGTCAGCAGCAGCTGTGTCCTCTGCCTTTAAATCTAGAAATTTTCCTGCCTAAAACAATGTCAGTTGCCAGGTATGGTAGTTCACATTTTTTTTTTTCTTTTTGGTCTTTTTGAGACAGGGTCTCCCTGTAGCCACAGCTGACCCAGAACTCTATGTAGACCAGACTGGCCTCCATCTCATAGAGATCTGGCTGCCTTTGCCTAGGATTAAAGTTGTGGGCCCCTATGCCTGGATGGTTCAAATTTTTATCTACCTCACTCAGGAGGCAAAGGCAGAGGCATGGGTAGGCTCATTTCTCTGAATTTGAGGCCCACTTGTTCTACATAGTGAGTTCCAGGCCAGCTAGAGTTACACAGGGAAACTTTTTCTTAAAGAGAAAAGAAACTCAGTGTACATAAATATAGGAGCATAAAACCACTATCCTATTAGAGAGTCTAAAGTATCTGCCATTGGTGAAACATTTTAAACTAATGCAAATCCTATTCGACCATCATTTGTAGCACTCAAAGCAGGCATGAAAGCTTTATGCATTTTTTTGCTGTACCATAATCAGACTCTGAGAAAAGGACTTAGGTGCAGGGAGTTTAGTTGAAAGTTGATCCTAGGAAATGGCATGGAATTTGAAGTTGTAAAGAAAGCAAGCAAGCACATAAGGCATGTACAGGACTCATTACCACAACAGCTGGAATCTAAACCTACTGGGCTCTGCGGGAGACTGGATAAGACACACCCAGGTTCTGCTCAATGGAAGTACCCTTCCATGAGAAACCGGACATTTCCTACCAACATTCTTTCTGTTGTCTTGGCACTTGTTACAGGAGCATTAACTCTAAAAAACTTCTGATCTTTCCTTTTTGTAATCCAACTTACCAGCAGAAAATGTCCCAGAAAAGTCCCAAGTGGCGGGTGCTTGCCATAGCTGTCACACATGTTTGAAGTAAAAAAAGTCAAGGGGATGTGGTTAAGACACTGATGACACTATTGTAGTTCTCAGTTCAAGCAGCCACATCTGGATTGGGAACTGACAGTACTGGACACCTAGATAGCATTTTACACATAGGCCTATGGCTGGAACAGTAGTACTATAGCCAATTTAAAAATGATAAATCTTAGATATGAAGAGGTTAGGTGACTGTCCAGATCACCTCTCTGTCATTTGACCCTTAAGCATTTATTCCAGATTCTAGATCTCTGCAATTACTGTGCCTTAGTCATTTCAGTACACAGTAGAGCCATTTGCAAAGAATCTCAGGGGTTCTGAAGAAAGAAATGGTATCTCCCTCCCCAGTTTATGCCCACTAACTCCAAAACCAGTAGGTCTTGTTTTCTGTTGAAGTCATTGTTAAGTGTCACTCATGATAGACAGCTTAAGAAAATTAAGCTAAGGAAAAGATCATCCCCATCATCTACCTCACATCCACTGATCACATACTACAGGTTTTCTAGAACTTAGGTTCAGAACCCACTAGTTTGACAGGCGTTTTAGACATCGTAATTGCCATTGCTTTTGATTCCTGAGCTTCCTAGCTTGTCTTTCTACACCTGGTAAGAGCCTAGGGATGGAATCAGATTTTCCAGGGAATGCAAGGAAAGAGGCGGTTTAGCTGCTTTATCTGCCTATTCATCTGTCATAGACCCAGCATTAGGTGGGTGGTAAATTAGCTACTTAGAGAGAGGTCCTTCCATTCCTTCAGGCCAGTGAGTCATTAAAGCCTTTGAGCATTAGTGGGGCAATGCCATAAATTCTTGTGAGCTCTTTTGTCTCACAACTTTAGGAAAACTACTTATTTTAGGTAACAACTAGAAGTACAGCTTACTAGGATTTTTCAAAACTATTAGCCTCAGTATCCATATGAGTTTGGTAAACAAAAAATTGGAATTGACTCATGGCATTGACTCATTGGCATTCGCTGCCAATTTCTTTCAAATTAAATAAAGAAAATTAACAGATGAGAAATCAATCAAAATATGATGAAACACCTTGGATCATCTTAGGTGGGATTTGAGTAAGGTCTCATTTCTTTGCTTCTTCTGAAATCACGTAGCATCGGCAATTCTTACTGAGACGAATTAAGTTGCCTCCACGGAATGATGGGGATGTGTTTAGGTTTAAACTCTCTTTCAAGAGGAATATGGACCTCATTCAGTTGCTCCTTTTGGGGGGGGGGTTAATTTTATTTATTTCTGTATGTGTATGAATGTACTGTCTGCATGCAAGTCTGTGCACCCGTGTCGTGCAATGCCGCGGAGGTCAGAAGAGGGTCTCGGATTCCCCTGGAACTGGAGTTCTCCTGGAATTGGAGTTTCAGATGGTTCTCGGCCGCCATGTGGGTGCTGGGGATAGAACCCGGGTCCTCTGTAAGAGCAGTCAGTGCTCTTAACCGCGAGGCCATCTCTCCAGCCCGCAGTTGCTCCTTTTTTTAAGCAGTAGCATAACAACAGTTATGAACAAAGAGGAATAAACGTAAACTGAAGGATACATGTATCAGATGTTGGACACATATACCAGATGCTTATTCACACTACATGGTGTTTATGAAGATAGCAAATCTTTCTTTTGTACATCTCTGAGAAATCATAAAACCATACTTCACATGGTCCCTTGTAGGTGGAGATAAAAGCAATATAATGCTATAATGCCAAGTCTGGTGCCTTCATGAAGCCTTCATGCATTCTTTCATTATTTTAAGATACTGTCCTGGTAATGTGCTGTCTCCGTGGCTGGCCCAGGAAAGGCTCTCAATGTATATATAAATGGGGGCATTCTCCAAGATAGCCAACGGGTTTATGAAATTGTAGATAATAAATAGATGAGAGAAGGATAGATGATAGATATATAGACAAATTATAGATGGCATATATAGATAATGATAGATGGAAATATAAATATATTTTTCTCCCATGTATACATAATGATAAAATTTAATTAAAAATTAGACGCAATAAATGATTAACAACCATGACTAGAGCAATGAGTCACCATTTACAAGCACTTACTGTTCTTGCAGTGAACCCAGGTTCAGTTCCCACATCAGGTAGTTCATAACTATATCTCCAAGATCAGGGGGACATGACCCCTCTTGTGACATCATGCACATGATGAACATAAACATTTGCAGGCTCACACAAATATTCATAAATAATCCATAAACATACAACTTTTAAAATGAATGATTAAGAAAAATAATATTATAGTAAAACAATGGTTGTAACTATTAACAATAGCAAATACAAAGGTGCTTAAAACTTGTGAATTACAGGGCAATAGCAATGACTGAACTGTTAAGAGCACCAGTTGCAATCGCAGTATGCCTGAGTTCAGTTCCCAGAATCCACATGGCAACTAACAACTATCTGTAACTGCAGTTCCAGGGGATCTGATTCTTTCTTCTGACTTCCATGGGCATTGCATGAAACTAGTGCACTTATGTAAAATGCAGGCAATACACTCATACCCATAAAAATAAAACAATTAAAATATATAAAAAGAAAAACTTGTGAATTATTTCCTTCTGGAACTGTCGATTTACTATTTTTGGACCTTGGTTGATTGTGGGTAACATGCAAATGTAAAAAGGCAAAATCAGAAATACTGTGATACTATTGTGTGACTGTTTTAGGTCACAGTGGAATATAACAATGGGAATATGTTAAAATACAGGCAGAACTGATTATTAAAATTTCAGCACAACTACTATGCTTCCTAACTCTATTATGTGGTTTAAATATCTCAGATAACATCTACTTGATGAAGTTGATAGAGGACACCATGTGTTCTCATCTCATCTCCTATAGCTTAAGGGAAATGAGCTCTTTGAAACCATGAATTCAGTATTACCAATGTTGACAACCTAAAATTATCCATGGTAGGAATATTTATTTCGTAGAAATGAATAATACTAACAAATAAGGCCTCTCCTCTTCCTCTTTTTTTCTTGTGACCCAAACCACATGTTCATACTGAAAATTAAATAATGAATGCAAAAGATTTAGTTCTTTTCCCCTCTTTCCTTTCTGGCCTGAAGAATTTGCAAAGGCAATTTTATTCCTATATCTAGAATATTTTCAATCATTGCAGTACCAATAAACAACTTGCTAGATGAGCCCTGGCTGCTGCTTTTGATAATCATACAAGGCAATTTGTTTGAGGGCCTTTAATTTCAATATTTAAATATCAAATAAAATTCTGCTCTAGTGTTTCGAAGAAATGTATTGCAAACTGACCTCCATTATTTTACTTAACCACCGCAGGCAAGTGCTCTGTGAGTTTTTAATTTCCTGAGCTACTGAGGAGCTGGAAATCTCAGTTAAACCTATTTTTTTTCTCTTTAACCAAAGTGCTTACTGAAGAAATCACACTGCCTTGCCAATAGCTTGGAAAATTGCTGGATCCTAATAGATATTAAACAGTACAGAAATGATATGACAGTATATTCATAATAAAAAAGTCTGACATATAAGTCATATATTCCATGTGGAACCAAATGTCACAAGAAAGATGATGTGTTTGGAAACCATATGGACTTTCTACTATGCAAGTGCTATGTCAGAAATGGTAGGCCAAAAGGCATCATGGTGACCATGGGGCAATTATCTGAGAAAATCTTATGTAATATCAGTCTTCATTTTGGCACAGAAGACAGTGAATGGTGATTAGAATTCTTTCACACATAAAATTATAGAAACATTATTGTAGTCTGTTCCTTTTTTATCACCAGAAGTAACATCAGAAATACTTAAGGGTTCATCAGAAATGACCTGATAAACCATCATCTAATACTATTAGAAGTATGACTTAGTCATTCCAAAGATTGTGGTCAGTGTTTTAATTGTATTACTTTCATATGACCTTGGGTGTTTTTCTAGATTTCTAAAATCAAATTTTTCATCTTCATAGCAATGATCATTTTGCTATGCTTTGAGAGACAATAGTAACCATATGTCCTATGCAGTAAAATACAGTACAAAACATAAATACTACTATATTCAAAAGCAGAAATACAACTCTGAAAAAAGAGAAAAACTGCACTATCTTTACAGAACCTAAAATATGCTTTTGTATATATGACAATGAATTAGGCAAAGTTCAGAAAGTCCTATGATTTTACCTATTGGTACAAAAGCTGAGCTTTCTGTGGGCCAGATTCTTCCTGTATAAAGCACTTCCAATGCTGCATAAGTCAACCAGACTCAGGAATAGAGGGGACATAGTAGAAACCTTCCATGTACCACATAGCAGTTAAAGAAGATGTGAGGGCTGGAGAGATGGCCTAGCAGTTAAGAGAGCCGACTGCTCTTGCAGAAGACCCGGGTTCGATCCCCAGCACCCACATGGCGGCCGAGAACCGTCTGAAACTCCAATTCCAGGAGAACTCCAGTTCCAGGGGAATCCGACGCCCTCTTCTGACCTCCGCGGCATTGCACGACACGGGTGCACAAACTTGTATGCAGACAGTACATTCATACACATACAGAAATAAATAAAATTAATAAATAAAAAATTAAGAAGATGTGAAAGAATTCAAACACTTTACACAAGGCCCAATAAGCTAAAACATCAAGCTACTGTTTTTGAAGAATCTTAGCAATCTCTCTGCTACTAAAACATTCGTGCTCCATGACTGATTGAGGCTGACAATAGTAGAAATCCACCAACATAAACACAAAGGTTTCAAGGAAATTTTATAGGCATATCACATACATTTAATAAAAATATAGAAATGCCTTTCAACTGGGGCTTTTTACCTCCCCAGTCTTTTTTTTTCCCCCCTGGCTTACAGTAAAAGATTCACCCTAAATCCAGTAGAAATCAGTGTACCCACAGCAGTCGTCCTCCCTGTCATGTTGGCACTGTGGCATACAAAGTCTATAGCTAAACAGGACTGTTGATGACAATTGTCCCTAAGCACTCTACTTGTCAATTCCTGGCGCTATGAATACCACTCAGCAGGGAGAGGACATCCGGTTTAATTTCAGCCTGATTGGTCATGTCATGTAGCTGAAGTATATACTATCTTCGACAATAGGAGCTTACCATCTAGTTCTGGCATGCAAACACAAACACTAACAATAGACTTTATGATTTGTGTAGCCCCAGAGGCTTCCATAGCCAACAGTTTATTGGGAGATTGCATTCCCCTGGCACTGGAATTTCTATCCAACCAATTTATGATTTCTGGGACTATCTTTGTCTACACATAAAGAGTAGGGTACCTTGGTTTAAATGCCTTAACTGTTGTATTTATTATCCTTTCAGATACTTTTACAAATCTGAAAGACAGTCAATGGTTAGTTTTAGCATCATGGAAGAAAACCTTTTTATAGAAGATGCGTAAGATATCTGAAGGTCTATCATGACTCATTACAAGGAAATGCTGGTTCTTCTTGAGTAGCTATTCTAATGAATATTAGAAAAGTCTGATATAGCAGAAGCATAACTCTCATTTCAAAGGGGTTAAGAGATAATTTATTATGGAGTCAAATATGAGTGATCATGGCCCAGAGAGACAGATTAAGGTTTCCCCTAATACCATGTTCCAACGTAGTAATGGTTACATTACAGTTTTATAGTAACAGAACAAAGAACAGTCACAAATCAAGACAGCTTTCAAATACATTGGTGGATGTAGTCAGGAAGCAGGTCATAGGAAAGTTGGGGTTTCCTACTATAAGTCTCAGATGCTTTCTGGGGACATTCTTAGCATTTTGATTGGTGAAATCTGGTGGTTTGCTAAGTTAACACATTTCAAAAGTTTTTTTACTTGTTAGCTTCAGGATGTTAGGTTAGATACAGAGGTGGGAAAGGCTTGGCTATTTAGAGGGCTAAACAGGCCCAAGATAAAGTGTAAGTAGGCTCTGAATCTGCAAAATTCCAAACTCATCATCACAGTCATTGACCTGTTATTCAGTTGATCAACTTTGTGGAAAGCTCAGTACAAGATTCAGGATTTTTTTTTTTGGGAGCTTTATTCCCGACTTCTAATAAGTGTTTCATCAAAGGAGTACAGAACCATGGGCAGAAGGTAGTAGGAGCCAAGGTGGGAGACAGTCCACTCCTCCCTCCATAATCCACAAGTGTTCTCCACGCGCCATGTAACTTCCTCATCCTGGGGTACTGATAGCTTAGCAACCTGGGACAACACATGGCCTGGCATACACTTACACATATTTTCTAATTATGAAATTGGCAGCCCAAAACCCTGATCTCCATGTATACACAATTTTCTCCAAAAAAATACACCTACCAACCTGTCAGAAAATTTGAACCCCATCCACCTGCTCTTAGCTGCATACATGCCCCTTTCTAAATAATGGGATATTTTGGGATTTTTCTCCTCTGCCAAGAAAACATCAAACTTACACAAATTCTGATTAATCTCATTCCACTAATGTCTGGGTACCAAGATAAGGGGGTGCAATCTGAAATGGTTTTAGTGTTATACAACTCAAACTGTGTTCCCAAGCAAATAATCCCCTATTTACCATCTTATTCCTATGCATAATTTTATGGGTGTTTGATTAAAATAAGATACACTATGGGAAAGGACATGTATAATGAGTAAAGGTTAACATGAACCAAATCTATTAATCATAACAGAAAAATGCCCCTTAGCAACAACCTCCCTTCTCTTGAACTCTAAAACAAAGCCTCAAACAATAATCATAATCCTTGAGTAACAACATTCATGTGTCTTCTATCACACAGGTGTATTACTGTTGTGTTTTCTTGCTTTGCTTTGATAATTTATGTAGTCACTATTGATACTTTGCTTGAACCTTTATTTCAATAGTTAAATAAGAAGTCAGTAACCTGGAAACACCAGGGTCAGATTTCACTGTGCCTCCACTACCTTTGACCTGCGCACCCCCTCCCCCACCCATGTCAGATGGTGGCTTGAGTTGTTTGGCCTACCAGCTCCAAGGTCCCTGCTGAATCAACCTATTTCTTCTCTCTCCTGTGAATATGCTCTTATCCACCATGATGTACAGGAAATCAAACAGTGCCTCTCTCATGCTCAATTCTTTCAGTAATACCTGTTCTTCCTCTACTGTGGATCTCAGCTGGCAATACTGTCACTAAAGGCTCATATGAGCCAGTCCATCAGAGAGTGATTTTCTTCATATTGCCTCAGGGCATGCAGCCTTTCTGTCAGGGATGGATGGATAATTATATTATTTAGTTTCTTCATTTCTACAGCAGTCAGATTATCCTACACTCTTGCATGACCCAGCTTCAGAAGCCAGGCTGTGAGAGGCTCTTTGTTTGTTTGAAAGTTCTCCTCACCCCAAGCAGTTCCAATGAGCAGTATTCACCGATAAATAGCTTTTTGTGTTAGGCCCTTACTATGAGTGGAATCCTGCAGCTGACCCTGCAGCCTAATCGTGAACCCATCCTATGGGTGCTGTTTTCAAGTCTGCAATACATACTCCATTTTGTGACTAACTTTGTAGTCATCCTCACCTTATGGTGAACCCCACTATCATGAAGACTTACCACCCTCTAACATAAAGGTGGTCACCCTGAGATTTCTTCCCAGGATATTACATTCTCAGGAGGCTTGACTTTAGTTCTATGCAATGTGGGAAACATGTAACTACAACTACAGAAAGATCATATACAATCCCATGTTTGTGCGGAAAAGTAGTCATATCAGAATTATTCTGTAGTTGCTCTACCCTCACATGGATCAGCTTCAGTTATATATCTCAGTGCTCAATCTAAGCACCATGCACGGACTTCTCTCCAACTCATCTTTGGTTCTGTCAGTCCCTATTTGAGTGCCAATTGTGTTGCTGATATTTCCTGGCAAGGTGGAAAATAAACCTTTTTCTTCCAATAGAGCACTTATGAGAGAAAAAAGAAACTATTCCATCCAACTCTAGCTTACTGACCCAGGGAGTATTACTGTTACTTACAGGAATATAGAGAACTCAAGGGCAGATAGAGGATATCACCAGTAAACCCTCTCCAGTGTAAGAGTGACTCCATTTCTGTGTTTCTAGAATTCTCATGCCTATTACAATGGTCTTGAATAAATTGTTCCTCATTCTGTTTTACCAAGTTTCAGTGAATAATTTTTAATAGAGTATAATGAAAGCTGGAAACAGGCAGAGGGGATCCAACATGTGCCAGGGGTAAAATGAATCCTAGATGTTGGCAAGTGAAGATCCAGCATGGCCAAGCATTAAAGCACTTGCACAGGTGGAAGCAAGGAAGGTTATTCTGAGGGGTTGTCTGTAGGAAGGCAGAAGTGCTGTAGTAATATGAAAATATTAAGGAGAGATTTAAGTAATTGGCAAAGTTCAGGAAAATCCTCTTTAAAGTATGGAGAAAAATAAACAAAAAGAAAGCAAAATTACTTCAGGGAGAAAAACAGACTGCAATGGCAAGAAAACATTACCAGTTTGTTACACAACTCATGGCTAAATAATGCTGGCAGTAAAAACATTAAAAACAAAGATTAAAGTAAAAGAGTGGAAAGTCATTGCCTCTTGGCATAGGAAATCAAGAAAAGAAAAGTGAAAGTAAAGGGATGGCATTGCCCTTAACATAAGTTGTCAAAATGATTGATCTTCTGAACTAAGTACATGTGGCAAAAACTAAACCTTTCTTTAAATAAGTAGAGTACTTATTTAAATGAGGAAATGAGACATTGCCTGCAGAAGAGTTCTGAAACAAAAACTCCACGATCAGCATGTGACATAGCACATTCAAAACCAACATGCTAGAACATTAAGTGTGTTTGAAGCCACTTCTCTTTTGTCCAAAAAACAGGGTCCCAGACAGCAAGATACAAGGTAAGAAGAGGGGAACTTGTCTAACAGGGCCTGGTGAGGTCTCTACTATTTTGAATGCAGTTTAAAGCTTATGAATTATTTATCTTAGGATTGCGGAGATTCGGGAAGAATCCTTCCCTCAAGAGAAGGCACTCCAAGGACTAGGTGACCCAGAGTTGATCCCCCAGGTAGAGGAACCCAATTATTTGGCAGTCTTAGCCTTTTAGGCTAGAAGTTATGAAGAGGGAAAGGAAAAAGAAACAGCTGGGAGAGCCAAGACCTGCACTGTGCTGGCTGCTCCAAAGGGACATCTGGAGTTGCTAGGATTTCCACTCCTGAAATTGAGATGAAGTACTGAAATATTTGTCTCTTTCTAATATGTATTGAATTACTCATACTGTGTACAGTTTCTCCCCCCAAAAGAAAAGAATCAGTAAGTCAGGTGAAAAGGAAATGTCTGAGAAAATGATACACATCATTTATATGCAGGGAAAATGATATGTATTAAAGCCAAAGGATGAAATTAAGTAGTGAGCCCAAGGAAAAGCAAAGCATTACAACCAAGAATGCAAAACAGAACATTGTGAAGCACTATGTATTTAAGTAGTGAGCACAAGGAAACGCTTAAGAAGACAAACATCAAGGAAAAGTTGTGTGCACTTAAAGTAATAACAGGGAATTAGCACCAATGGAAAAGGAAACAGCAGACAGCACAAGGTTACTTGCAGCTGTCTTTACAACTGTAACAGTCTGTAGCGTCTTCTCATGGGGATCACACTTCTTTGCCTGAAAGCATGAGAGTTGGGAGTGAGTGGAGGATATGTTAGTACTGATGCTATCTTTCATTTGGTGAATCTAGACAAGAAACATCAGAGGGAATTGGGGAAGGAGAAGTCAAGAGTTTTTCAAGATTCATTTTAAATTTTGTTACTTTCATATAAGGCAGAGTTTAGGTAGAGACTATCCTATCTGCATAGCAATATCCTCATTTTAAGAATAGTAATAACTAATTAGGCAGTTTAATTTTGGTGAAATAAAATCATTTAGAGACATAGAATTAGAAAGGAAATAGTCTACACATCATGTCTTGTGATATGAAGTGACTATTCGATGAGAGCCTGTGGCAGTTACCCAAGTTAAGGAGGATAACTCAAGCTCGATCTCATATTTCTGAAGGTTTAGTTCAATTTATGTAAAATATCTCACATAATCATCTCTAAAGAATCATTATATCCACACTAGAATGCCCAATGGGAAATCTAACCATTTCAGAATATTTTATTGATGGTTTAACAAAGCCTCACTATGCGCTGTGATCTTAAACAAAGTGTAACATATGTCTTGATTTTTCCCATGAGTATATCTTCATAGAATACCCTCCAGGACTTTGGTTCCTATCTTGGAATTGATTCATTTCTGTTTTGTTCAGATTTCCCACTTGTTACCTTTCCCAGTAGGATTGGCTCACTATCCATGGATTTCTGGAGGATAATTACATACATTGCTTTGACTTTCCCATTTCCAGGTTGTAAAAGAAAATATTTATTTAACAGGCACATGTGACTTTTGTTTTTAAATTTCAGAATAAGAATGTCATGATAATAGAACTACCCTGTTGACAATGGAGGTTGCTTTAAAATGTATAGAAATTATCATTCTTTCTTTCCTTTTGACTGTAGTACTAAGCCTTAAACTAAAATGATGGTTTCCATAGCTCTCACTTTTCAGGATCCTGTTTTTCTCTTACACACAAGCACACACACACACACACACACACACATCTTCTAGCATATTAATAATACATTGTTGTACTTAAAATATTAATCTTATAATGCATATTTAATATAAAATTATTGATTTTATTTTTTAGAGTTTCTTTGATTCCTAGTGAACCCAATCTAAGAAAACAATAATAACTATCATTATGACTCATAGTTTATAATTTAATGATGAATTTGGATATGTAGCCAAATACACATGGAAAATTGGTTCTAGTGCATGTTTGTCATCAGTGTAGAAAAGAAGGCTTGTCTACAAAGGGCACTGAAGCTATCAGCTACAGACATGGAGGCAAAGTGTAGAATAAGCCTTTGTGTCATAACAAATTTCAGGTCTATGCAAGAATTAAAGGAGTGTAAAAGAGACTTTTTAATATTAAGACTCTTCTATTCCTGTCTTCTTTGGTAATAAATATTTCACAGAAGACAAAAAATGGCAATAGGCCTCTTGATAGAGGTATTGGCAGTTGTGATGAAAATTTTACATTCCCTTGATTCTCAATTTAAAAGGAAACACAAAACAACAGAATACACTAGGAAAAGTATTCCTAAGATCTCATTATAAGATCTATATAGTAAACTGGGTGCCATGGTGCAAGCCTTTAATTACAGTACTCTGGAAGCAGAGGAAGACAGATCTCTGTGGAATTCAGATCAGCCTGGTCTATGTAGCACATTCAAGTACAGCAGGACCTACCAGGAGACACTGTCTCAAAACAATTCCCTTAATGTGCAGTTTGAAAAGAAACACAAGCAACAGATTAAACTAGGAATAGTGTCCCTAAGAGGTTGTTACTAGATCTATATAGTAAACCAGATGTGGCAGCACATGCCTTTAATTCTAGCACTTGTGAGGTAGAGGCAGGTGGATCTGTATGACATCATGTCAAGCATGGTCTACATAGTGAGTTCAACCCCAACTGGGACCACAGGGAGACCCTGTCTCAAAACAACAACAACAACAACAACAACAACAACAACAAAAGTAAAGAAAAATAAAATAAGACAAGTTCTGCATATTAAAATTATTAGCAGAAAGATGTGTTCTCCCTGAATTAATGTGTACTTCTGATGCAGACAGAAGATTCATATACAGTGACTCTTAAGAAAACCTCAACCTGAACATACCTGTGCAGATATTTCCACAAGCTTCCCTCTGCTTCTCCACTGCCAGCCTGACAAACATGCCTTGACTCACACTGATTACAAGTGGCATAACTAATCTATGTTCAAGAGTAATCTTTTCTGTCAATGCTAACATGTTCACAAGCTGGCTAATTACTAGATCTGTTTTTTACCATATGCTTATTTTAGGATATTTACAAAACTTAGGTGTAAAATGAGCTTTGTATACAATAAAAACAAGTACTTCATCAAAAATGCACACATAGACATAGGGTTATAGTTGGAAACTGCCTTTGAGATGACCGTCTGACAGATAGCAAAGAGCCTTTCCCTCATCTGTCTTTTTCTCCCTCTGCATAACTCCAGGGACCTCAGTTCAGAATGATGCTAGCATAGGTGACTCCCAGAAGACAGTCCTTCCTAAAAACTAAAGCTCTTATAGAGATTATTTTGTGATGTCTAACACACTTTTTTATATGAGGATCTTTTCTTCAATATCCAAATTAACAACGGCGAGGCAATGTACACAAACCAGCATGTACAATACCCCTCTCTGTACCATTCTTTCTTCTACTCCACTCCACTGCTACCATCTAATAGTCAGAATCCACTACAAGACAGGAAGATTAACAATTCCACTGCCAGAATACAACCATTTCTATGAATAACAAAAAATATCCTTAAATGGTGTTGTTGGCCTTCTATTTTTACATTTTATTTATTGTTGATATATGTTGATATATGCAGGCTAATGTGCTTGTGTGGAGGTAAAAGGACAAGTTGTGAGTCAGTTCTCTCTTACCATGTGACTCCCAGAGATAAAACCCAGTTTATCAGGCAGCAAGCCATCTTCCAGTCCATTATGCACTTTATAATTTTTTTTCTAGCAAGGTCTTATTGTGTAGCCGTTGCTGGCCTAGAAGTCACTCTACAGAACAGGCTTGCCTTGAACTCATAGAGATCTCTTTGCCTCTCTCTTTTTATTTCTGGGGTTAAAAGTATGGGTTACCATACCAGGCCATTACTCACTATTAAGCGTCCGAAGACTAGATATTTCCAATAAGGACTTAAGTTTCACCAGTGTATATTCTAAACAAACTGTACATATCTAAAAGAAGTGATGGTCAGAATTTGTCTTCTAAATAGCAACATGTTGGCTTAGAAACTTCCCCATGTCTATCAACACAGGTTTATGCTCAAGTTTATGCAACTGTCATGTTTCAAGAGGATGTTTACAATTTTACTCCGTAAGTGGTTTCCTATGATCTTTAACCCAAAGGGTATTTACCATGTTTGTTCTCTAACTCGACTTCTTTCATACACTGGCAACCTCTTTAATGTCTAACAAGATTAGATATTGTGTATTTGGATGTGTCTATCCTTTATGCATACTATACACTGCAAAATAAAATGTAAATAGAAGGGATTATGTTCAAACTTGCATTACCAAAACCTTGTATTAGCATTAATCCCTTCAAACCTTTTCTTCCCTCACACACAAAATCACCACAATACACTCTGCTCAGATGTGGTTTTATCATTCCATTTCCAAAATATATTTTTAATACCTCTACATTTAACATATTTTGGGCACTTCTAGACATTTAGTTGTTTCAAGTATGGAGTATTTGTGCATTGGTTACACAGCAGCTTTCAATGAATTGCTCACATATATCAATAGTAACAAATTTAAAATATCTTTAAAAATATAGAAACTTTCTCTTCTATGATCAAAAATTTTAAAAGTTCCTAGGCATTGTAACACAGAGTGTAGTAGTTGACTAATTATACTTATCATAAACTGACAACCTCCTTAACATCTATAGAGACTAGATGTAAATTAGAACTCCTTAGTCTCTTATACACATTATGTGTATGACAGAGTAACACAGAAGGGGACAGTAGTTCCTGTTCCTCACTGTAGAACACCAACTTAGAATGCTGCATTTTCTTCTCCTGGGAACCAGGGCATAAACACCATGGGATATTCCTCCCAAATAGTATTTTTATGAATTTCAACAAAGAGGTGGTTCCAAAATATAGGTAGTTATTTTACTACCTATATTTACAAAATGTGACAGACACTTCAGAGCATCAAGAAAAACTAGATATTTTTAAAAGACTACTTCAAAGCTGGGCATGGTGGCACATGCCTTTAATCGTAGCATTTGGGAGGGAGACAGGTGGATCTCTATGAGTTCAAGGCCAGCCAGGTCTACATAGTGAGCTCCAGGCCAGCTGGGACTAAGGGGAGACCCTGTCTCAAAAAGACAATAATTAATTAATTAATTAATTAATTAATTAATTAAAAATAAGTACTTAACACTGTCAAATGTATATGCATGTATACAAAATTTCAAATTGAAATCAAAACCTTCTCCACTGACCAGTTTGGCAATGGACCTCCTCATCCTCCTTCTTCTGCTATATCTTCTACCTTACTGATAGACTTTTGCTTCTGGGATCTTTCTAGAAGGAGTTAAACAAGTCCATTTCAAGGCTCTGCTAGAGGCCACTGCCATTCTGTCTGTTGAGAACTGCTGGGCACTGTTTTCCACAGTCTCTTTTATACCTCACTCCTAAAATCACTGAGTGGATACACTGGTGGGAAATATTGGTCTGTCTATTTTAACAAACAGGCATCCCCTTATTTTATCAGAATAACAATTCTAGGGAAATTTTTTTTCTATCTCAAAAACAAGAAAATCAAGATTTGTAATATGCAGGTAACCTTAATGAAGATCAGGCTGACAAATATTGGATTCACACTTAGTTCTTCCTGACTGTAGCACTCACTAGATGCTGCAGAAACCATGAAGATGCAGAGTGCTCAGAAATTGCTCCTTTCAGAATAAGGATAATTTATGTGTCACTGAAGGATCCACACGAAGGATCGACAGACTCAAAATTTCTCATTCCTTAACTCATAATTTTCAGTCTCTAACAGTCATGTACAAGGCCAGCTATAACAGAATAGAATACAATGGTACTCTGGATCAAATTACTCTTCTTACAAAACATCAGAATTTTTCTGAACTCCATAAGCCTTGGAGGATTTGGCCATCTCTAAGAAATTCAGATCAGCCGTGTAATTGAGCTGCTCTTAGATCCTTATTAAACCCAGTTCTAACGCTAATGCAGTTTCAGTGCTCACTGGCAGACCCCTGATACCTCTCTAGAAACAGAAAGGGGAGAGGAGAGAGAAGAAAGTCTGCAAACCAGTGTAAGTAGGATGAATTAATAGGTCTCCCTACAAACCAACCTAATATCTGTGATTGAATTAATATGCACAGTAATGGGATAAGAGGGATGAAAATAAAATTATAACCACAAACATGTTCAGGTACCTCACAGGATGAGTTTGTCCACTGATGTTAGTAAAGGACTATACCCAGAGTTACATGAGCCCTTTCTCAGGTAGCATAAATTAATCCCAACTGGCATCTGCAATGAATTTGTTGTATCTTTCTTCCATCAGCCTTTGGTTCTCATTTTATTTTTATCTAACTGTAGATTATGTTTAATGTTGAAGGATTGGATCTAGCTCTATGACCTTGGAACTTGAAGAAAACTCTCTTTATAATTTTATGATAATTTTATGCATGAGCACTGTATTTATACCATCTTCACCCCTTGATCTTCACTCTTCCAATCCTCCTATGTACCCTGACACTACTCTCTCTCAATTTCATGACTGCTGCTTCTTCAATTATTATTGTTACATGAAATAAGTCCATACTGTCAAATCCTAAGATATAAGTGAATGAGGTTTCCTGAAGGATTGGGAGACATAAAGTAAACAATTAAGTCTACCTAGCTGGACTATAGAAAAGTATTGAGAATTATGTCATCAATTAGCTAGAAAATCATCTCTATATTTAATGACCTGATGTATTTTTACTGCCACAAATAAATGAGAAAGCTGTCTGGCTTCTTTGATCATTGCTGAGATCATTCATACTTCTGTAGCTGGTGTGGTGTTGGGCAGGTGTTCTTCTGATCATGGGTGGGCTTGAACATGTCTTACAGTAGGCTGGTACAGGTTATTCTCTGAGCAGATGTGCCTCATCTCAGCTCTCTGCAGTCTCTTCCTTTCTTATAGGTGATCCAAGCAGAGGCAAGGTCCAAAGAAAGCAGAAACATACAAGGACTAGTTACAGAATTAACGCATCATTACTTCAACTTCCATTGGCCAAAGCAAGTCTGACAAACAGCCTGACTCAAGAGCTATAGAGGTAGAATCCACTTGCTTCCAAGTTTTACTCTTAGTACCTGCAGTTTTATGTTACTGGTATTAAATAAAATAATAAAAACCTAGTTGCAGTGAATTTTAAATGAGGTAAAAGCTCTCACCAGAGATTTGTTAAAAGCAGATGAACAATTGTTCTTTTCTTCCTTTTTAGTTCAAGGACTTTAAATTACATGCTGCCACTAGTAGTCATATTTGATGTCTTTACTTTTCTCTGAAAATCATCATGCTCTCCAGGCCCATCCAGAGATGCATCCCAACATTCTGCAATGTAGTGCGCTATTGTGCCTACTTGATACATTGGCAGAACTCAAGGTCAAGTAATCAGATCAGTGTAAGCTTTGTAGAGTACTCTCTCCTCCTGCCCTCCCTCCTCCTTTTGATCCTCCTCTCCCTGCTTTTCCTATCCCCGTTTTTCCTCTCCTTCTGTCTTGCTGTGTTCTTATGTTTCTAGCATGTAAAACAGTAATTGTCTGAGACCACAGCAAGTATTAATGAATGAACAAATGAATGAATTGAAAGAAAAATTGTGTACATGCTTCTATTAAAAGTGTCACATAAGAAAAAGAACCAAACACAACAGAGACCAGGTAAAGAAATAATGAAGAAGCACTGGCTCTTGGAAAACATAGAGAAGAAATCCTCAACTGAAGTGGAACAGCAGCAGTGATAGTGATTTTGAAGTTCTTATTGCAGTTTATTTTGCTGTTCTGGGACTCAGGCTACAGCCCCACAGACAGGAGGGATGAATCCACTGCACAGATCAAGTTGAGCCAGAGAAACAGGAAATTATGCAGCTTATTATTAGCAATGCACAGATACCTAGTAATCTAAAATTAAAAGATAGGACCATCATCTCTAGGTAGCTCTGGTATGAGCTTTACTCACTGGTCTTGGGGGCCTGGGAGACTTCCAACAGTATGGACTGCTATCTGGGATGTCAGGGTCGCTGCTACTGGGAGAGACTCATGACACATAAAACTGCCATGACTAGAAGCAAGAGGACATGGGCAAAAGACAGGACTGCAAACAGAGAAACCCCAGAAAGAGTGATGGTTGGTGCTTCAGGGACTCCCTGGCTCCTGGAGGCCATGCACATATTTGAGTCCCTTGTGCTTTAGCAAGTGGTGATGTGTTTTATCTCTTCAGTAAAATCTGCATTGATGGGCTGACAGGATTCACTTTCTGCAGGAAGCCTAACAACTTTCCGACATGTCAGAATGTGTCAGGCTGAGTTACCATGTTCTGTTTCATGAGGACGTGACACATGACACAATGGTTGGCAATTCAGATGTTCCCTGTCAGTGGCTGCCACTCAGGAATGGGAACATAATCAAACCCAAGTCAGAGATAGGCTTTTTGCATGCAAGTTGCTTCCAAGTTTTGCTTTTAATACCTGAGGTTTTGTGTTACTGATATTAAATAAAAAACTCTATGCAATAAATTTTAAATGAAGTAAAAGCTCTCACTAGAGATTTGTTAAAAGCAGATGAACAGCTGCTCTCCCCCCCTTTTTAGTAGAAGCGCTTTAAATTATATATTAACTAAAAAGGTAAACAGAATAAAATGGGCAATTAAATATTAATGGAAAATGTAGTGGAATTGTCCTGTGCTGCACTTAAAACAGCCTGAATGATTGAGCTGTGAATTGCTCTCCCTGAGGTATTGAAATATTCATCACCACTATTTAATAAATGTTCATATTCGTAGGCACTCATGTTTACACTACAGCACTTGCAAGAGAGTGCTTATGAAAGAAAACATGCTAATGGAAGGTGAACTTTCCTGTACTGAGAGTCACCTTAAATTATACAGTGTGCTGCTGAGGAGACAGGAATCTTTCCTTTGACAAATGAGAAGCTTGCATACTAGAGGAGTATCTTTTGTTGAGAGACTGGCTAGGGATGGCACAGAGGCATCCTAGGTCCAAGACTATTTTCAGGTTTTAAAAAATTTATCTGCTTTATATTTATAAAAAATGTTTAACCTTTACTGCCTGAAGCTGAGCTCCATTTTGATGTTACTATTGTAAACTCCTTACCTTATGAGAAGGGATAAATGGGGTAGCAAAAAAGCAATTGAAATGGGAAAGAAAAGAAAAAGATTAGTGTGAAACTCTAAAACAGTCAAGAGGAAAGCATGCCACGTTACAGCGAGAATGGCTTTAAAGATGCTCTCGACATACATAGGAAGAGGCAGATGGTGTCTCTTATCCCCTTCTCTCTGTCACCTTTATTTAGTCATCTTTAATCCAGCTAAATATTTTGTATCACCTCAAGCGGGGAGCTGATTGCACTCCTAAGTTAAACAAGACCAGAGATGGTCAATACCCTGGAATTGATTGATCTCTAGGGAGAATATTAAGACTTACAAGAGCACTGGAGGGAAGTGGCTATAGCTGTTCTTCTGATGAGTAGTACGACTTGTAGATGGCAGGCTTCTTTAGCTTGAAGAAGTGTTTGCTAGCAATTACATCATCACCCAAATCCAGTACTATGATAGGGTATTGATGCTGATGCCTGTGTTAGATCAGGTCTCTAGTGATGGCCTTCAACATCCTTCTAACAATCAGAAAAAACCTGATACATATTTATTCAGTGGAAGAGAAGTTTCTATTCCCTCCACAGTAAAAATAGCCAAGTAAGCTTAATTGGCTTTTACTTTCTTTGTGTTCTCTCCCACACTGGCATCAGGATCTCACACTTGGGTCATGGCCTAAGGAGTGGAATATATATGGCTTCATTTCCTTAACTGAGGAGTTGGGCATATCACATGCTTTCACCAAGGGAAAATTAAAGTAAATGGCATTAAGAACTCTTTTTAAAATTTGGTTGGAAATATAGCTCAGTAGATAGAGCGCTTGTCTACCATTCATGAATGGCAGGGTTTTATTCCCAGCACTACGTAAACTAAGAGTGACGGTATGTGATTGTAATCTCGGGACTTGGCAAGAGGATTGGGAGTTTAGTGTCATAGTGGGTGTGAGGCCATCCTGGGATACATCAGACCCTATATCCAAGAAAGCAAAAATTAAATTGTTCATGAACAGTTTATCCTCCTCTCCTGTGACCAGCCTTTTGAAGGAGATGAAAATGCTTCTAGCATCTAATACTCAAAATTAGCTCCTTTTGAGTGGATTCTAACTATTCTGCAAAAATCTGTATCAGATTCACATTTTATGTCATGGATTCTGGCTTCATTATATAGCACTAATATGATACCATCAGGGTGTTAGCACATGGTACATGTTGATAATTATTTAAACAATTATTGTCTTTCTGTTATAGAGAGAAGAGTATCATATTACTACTTGAACATGGAGTCTGGATATAATGTGTGCCCTTCTAGGGAACGACATGAACTTTTTGGTAAGTTGAAGATACAGGATCTTTCCTGATATCTTCTATTCAGCATGATACCTTCAAAATGGGTACCAAATTCTTTGGACTCAAACACAGGAATACACACTTTTCTCTCCATTTACACTGTTGCTACCTGCTTTCAGGCGCTGTGCATTTGATTGTTAAGGTAGCTACTCAAGTGTCCTAACAATGTCTACATTTCTGCCAGTCGTGTCTCTAACAAATCATGAAAAGCTTCCTATCTAATTATAGCATGTTTCCTTCTAAATCCTTTAAATTAAAAACTCCTCAGTGCTTACCAATCATGTATCAATACTTAAAAATATTCTTCCCTATTCTTTAAAGTTCCCCCTCATATAGCACTAGGTATCTCTTTCCACTCTCCGCACCAGACTGTGCCCTTCCCTACAGTCACTGCTCCTTTGCCCAACATGGTCTGCTCTCTGGTTCCATGCCTGAATAGGCTCAAAGTTCCAGCGTAATCACAGCTCAGTAATTCCTCTGGATAACCAATGGAGTTGAAAGTAGCATTTATCCTTTTTAATTATAAGCATTTTTGTCTGAAATGTTTTTGTTAGACCAAGAACTTTGCAAACTATAAACAAAAGGTCTGGTATATAGTAGGACATCATTGATTAAGCCTAGTACAACCAGGCAAGACTTCTTGAGGCAAGAATTCTTTCTGAACATCAGATGAATCCTACGTCTGTGTGCCTTATAATTGAGAGAAATTAGTAAAATGATGCCAAAGCTTAGGGGATAGGTCAATCAAAAGGGAGATATTTGGGGGTAAGTTAAGACAGTAAATGAAGCAGAAACAAAACTGTTTTTTTTCCTTTTATATTTGTATTTTTTTGGTCGTTTTGAGACAGGGTCTCCCTTTAGTCCCAGCTGGCCTGGAGCTCGATATGTAGACCAGACTGGCCTTGAACTCACAGAGATCTGCCTGCTCTGCCTCCCTGAGTGCTAGGATTAAAGGTGTGTGCCACCACGCCCAGCAAAGTGACCTGGGGAAAATGTTCTCTTAGTAAAATATTAAAGTTTTTAATATAATGTAAATGGGTTTTTATAGTATTTCATACTGAAATGAATTAGCATTAAAAGGCTCATTGAGGCTGAATAGCCATGAAAATTTCAGGAGAAAAAGGACCCAAATAGAAAATGGATAACACAAAACAATGTAGTCTGTCCACACAATACAATGTTATTTGGCTATAAAGAGTAATGTTAGAATTATATATGCTTTTGATTCTTAATCTCACTTGTCAACTTGATGAGGTCTAGAATCACATTAGGTTAGATGAAGTGGGAAGACTCAGTGGTGCATCACTGGTAGGTGCACCATTCCCTGGACTGGTCTCTGAGACTATGTAACAAGGAGGAAGAGAGCTGAGCACATGCAACCCTTCCTTTCTGCTTTCAGAATTTGTGGAGATGATGTGATCAATGGCTTCAAGGTCCTGGTGTTTTGACTTCTCCACTATGATGGACTGTATTCTGAGCTATGAGCCAAAATAAGCCCTTTCTCCCTTAAATTGCCTTAACTTGCCATGGTACTTTATCACAACAACAGAAAAAAGAATCTTAAAAAATTGTATTGAGAAATGGGGCAGTTGCTGTGATAAACTTACCCACGTGGATTTTAGGCCACATTACAATTAATTATTTTGTGTCTATAATGTAAAGGAGTTTGGTCCATTGGGTTAATAAAGCTCCAACATGCTGAAAGTGGAGACTGGTTGGCCATTGGGGTGGAATCTTAGAAGAGAAACATTCTGAGAAAAATGAGACAATGGAGGCCCAGGTCATACGGCCTCAGAGGGAAGCAAGGAGCACAAGTAACTGAGTGACCAGATGTCCATGCGATGTTTTTGAAACATACCTGGCTTCTTTCTGCCTGCGTCCTGAGAATTTGAGTGAAGTTAAACTTACATACTGATTTTGACAGACAGAAAAACAGTCAGCCTGTTACCAAGTCAGCTATAATTGTTAGAGATCAGTGACAATGATCTTACACTACAGTGGGACAGTAGGAAAAGTATCCTAAGAATAAAACCATACCCATTGGAGCCTTTATTTTGTGAAGATAAAACCCAATGAATCACCTCTATAAACAGATAAACAATGTTAAAATTTAAGCTCCCATCATGGAAGTCTGGTATTGCCTCCTTAATTTGACATAAAAATGCATTTACCCTGTAGCAAGTCAATAGAGACTATAGTAGAATCTCTTGGTTTTCTATTTTTATCAGCCCATCTAGAATCCAAGGTTAAAACTAAAATGGAAGAACAAACAAACAAACAAACAAACAAGCAAAACCCCACATTTGTAAGACATCTGATTGTATGTCTGCAGTCCAGGGAATTCCCAGATTATCATGAACCCATATTGCTCAATAGTATTAAGCTTCTGGGCATCACCATTTTGAATTATGCCATGAAGTTGGATTATCTAAGATTGTGGGAAGGTCACATGGATCACATCATTTTGAAAATGTTATTGTCCAAGATGGCGACCAAGTCATGTAGCTATCCTCATATAAATGATGCCATCAACTAAGAAGAGGACCAGATCACATGGTTACCTCCCTCTTGGTGAGGTCATCAGAAATTATGGGGTTATCAGAAATGATGGGGACAAAGTCTTTATGTTAGTGAGCTCAGCTCCAATAAAATGAGGCCATCTCCTACCAGGATACAAGCCTAGTAGGATTCACATATCTCAGAAAATAATGTGAACAGACACTCCTTTTTCTTTTAGAAAAGTACCCAATTAAGTTATGCTTGACATACCATGAGAAAGTACCCTCAGATATGTGGGCCCCAAGTAGGAAAGTTGAGATAGGAATTCATGTTCTCAAACCAAGGAAGGGAGTCCAGGCTTCTCACCATCCATTCCAACTGTGAATGGGAAGCAATGTCTTCTGGATCTCAGAGTGGGTAAAGGCTTATCCAACCTGCACAGGCAGGGCCCAGAAGTGACAAGAGTCCTCCAAAGAATCATCCATACATCTGGCAGTCCTCTCTCTATTGGCTCAGATAATGGACTGCACTTGTGGCAGAACTAATATAATTAATTCCTAGACAAAAGATTAGATTTCAAGTGGAACTTACATACTGCTTATAGACCACAGAGCTCTGGAAAGTAGAAAGGATGAGTGAACTTTAAACACTCATTATTCAAATTATACCAGAAGATTCACCTTCACTGGGTTGAAGTTTTTCCAAGAGTCTTGTTAAGGATCAGGTCAATTGCACCTAAAAGGATTAGATTCTGTCCCTAGCAGATCTTATATAGGAGATCACCTCCTCTCATTAAAAAACTATGTAGAAACTTGAAGAAAGTCAGAGAACTGACTCTGAGGAAAGAAATTCCAAAATTTTAGGGAAAACCTTGCATCCTGTCAACCAATGGTTCAGGGAAAGCTTGCTAGTCAGCCTGATGACAGATGTGCATTCTTTTAGACTAGGAGGTTCTGGTAAGGAACGCAATGTCCAACCTCTGAAGACTCTTTCAAGAGGTCCTTTCAGCAGTTAAGGTTGCAGAAATACATCCAGTCCATGGATTCATTGTACTAGACTCAAACCTACAGCTGTAGTGTTGAAACTGCACTGCAAATCCCGAAGTGCTCCTCTGACCAACAATATAGAATAGGGGACAGGAGATCAGTCTGAGGATCAGAGGAATAACCACTCTCCCTAGTCACTCTGGAAACTGACAAGCCTTTGTGTGGCTGAATCTTGAGAAGACTTAAAACTCTGCTCAGACCAACATTGTAAGCTGGTCAGTCCACACACACAGAAGAAACTTGAGGAAGTAAAACAATACTGTGTCCTTATTTTCTCACTGTGATGCACTGTCACCCCCTGAGTTGATAGCAATTTCATTCTGTGCTTTACTCTTTTTCATAGTATTGGTCACAGTCAGGAAAAAGTCCTGCTGCTACTCTTTAACTTTGCTTATGTAGGAATCTTTTAAGCTCTATATTTGATACAGTAAGAAACTAATCTCTTTAAATTTTTTTTAATTTTATTTATTTCTGTATGTGTATGAATGTACTGTCTGCATGCAAGTCTGTGCACCCGTGTTGTGCAGTGCCGCGGAGGTCAGAAGAGGGTCTCGGATTCCCCTGGAACTGGAGTTCTCCTGGAATTGGAGTTTCAGACAGTTCTCGGCCGCCATGTGGGTGCTGGGGATCGAACCCGGGTCCTCTGTAAGAGCGGTCGGCGCTCTTAACTGCTAGGCCATCTCTCCAGCCCAGAAACTAATCTCTTTATACTACAACAAAACCATGATTTAACAACAGATATTTATTCCCCTCTGACAGATGTACTAATTGTTCTCTGATGAAATTGAGAGTTAATTGTGGTCATACAAACTTTCTATGGGGAATGAAAAACTTCTTGGATTTGTGACACAGAATGCAAATGTTTCAAGTGACCTCGAGTTTATCTGGTGGTGACTGTAAGCTTGTAAGCATAAGAGCCACTTTGTAGATAATCCCTTTGTAGAGTAGGGAATAGTAAGAAATAGAGTGTTCTGTGATTAGAGTGGCACAGAGACATGAAAAAGTTGCCTTGCAGGCTGGAGAGATTGCCTAGTGGTTAAGAGCGCCGAATGCTCTTGGAGAGGACCCAGGTTCAATTCCCAGCACCCACATGGCGGCTTAGAAGTGTCTTTAGCTCCAGTTCCAGAGGAATCCAACACCCTCTTCTGACCTCCATAGCATTGCATGACGCAGGTGCACAAACCTACATTCAGACAGTACATTCATACTGTATTAGTCAGGGTTCTCTAAAGAAACAGAAGCAACAGGATGAATATATATAACTATATACAATTTATTGATTTGCTCACGTGACGGAGCTCAACAGTAGCGCCGAGAACTGGAGAGGCCGGGAATCCAGGGAACTGCTCAGTCCGCAAGGCTGGATGTCTCAGGAGTCCCAGTCTAGTGCTGAAGGCCTGAATGGATTCCAGGAGATCTGCCAGTCTCGGTACACGCTGGGATCCGAAAGGTTGATCACAGCAGCAAGGCAAACTCACCAGATGAGAGAGAGGCAAGCCGCAGGAAGAAGGAAAAGGGACCAGCTCCCGCTGCCGTGGCCTTAAATACTGCCTGCCGGCAGAAGGTAACACCCACATTTGGGGTGGGCCATCCGGGTTGAGGTGGTCCAATCAGAAGACCCTTTTCTCTTATTTGTTCCTTAGTCCAGTCAAGTTGACACCCAGGATTAACCATGACA